>CM053597.1:4604924-4628222 GCA_028646575.1 Pseudocheirus occidentalis
CCATTTCTTATAGCACAATAGTATTCCATTACATTCATATACCATAACTTGTTCAGCCATTCCCCAATTGATAGGCATCCACTAAGTTTCAAGTTTTTTGCCACCACAAAAAGAGCTGCAATAAATATTTTTGTACATATGGGTCCTTTTCCCACTTCTATGATCTCTTTGGGATACAACCCCAAAAGTGGTATTACTGGGTCAAATGGCCACGCAATTATTTATAGCCCTTTGGGCATAGTTCCAGATTGCCCTCCAGAATGGGTGTATCAGTTCACAGGTCCACCAACAATGCAATTGGGATTCCAATTCCAGGTTTTCCACATCCTCTCCAGCACTTGTCATTTTCCTGTTTTGTCATCTTAGCCAATCTGACTGATGAGATGTGGTACCTCAAAGTTGTTTTGATTTGCATTTCTCAAATCAATAGTAATTTAGAGCATTTTCCCATATGTTTAAAGATATCTATTCTACCTCTGAAAATTGCCTGTTCATATCTTTTGCCCATTTATCAATTGGGGAATGACTTGTATTCCTATAAATTTTACTTAATCCCCTGTATATTTTAGAAATGAGGCCTTTATCAGACATTGGTTTTAAATGTTCTTTCTCTTTGTGTCCTTCTGACAATGGATTTGTGTTGCTTACATTTCTGTACAAAAGTGTTATAATTGGTATTGATGTCCTTTCCTCCAACCATTTGTAGTTTTGAGTATTAATAACTTGTTCAAAAAGATCAGATTAGAGTTTTTTCAATGATGTGTTTTATTTTTTTTCTTTGTACTAGTTCCATATTAATTGTGATCTTTGCCTTGAGAAATCAGAGAACTGACTGTAAAAAGACAGTTCATTCTCAAATGACTCCCACTTCAGGAGTGAGTCATTTCCTGTTTGTAAAAATAGAATCAATTTCATGAGAGGGATCATCATTATTGAGCTTGCTAGAACATGGGGAAATATTGAGAGAGACACTCCTCACACCTTTTGCTGTTCTTAGCTTTTCTGCTTGAACCCAGAATCTGCTGGGGGATAGGACTCTTAAAAATATAAAAGAATTAAGTATAAAGTAACTTAAAATCTGAACCACAAAAAAATAAATATACAATTTTGCTGGAGAGAGAGATTTAATGGATGCTATCAGTCACACAGATGATAGGGAAATTATCAGATCAATAACATATCTAGTAGATGTTGAGCTACCAAGCACTTAGACCATCAGGGAAAAATTCCTAGTTCAGTGCAAATACACAAATCTATCAAAAATGATTTCTATATAATGAAAATAGAATCTTTAACAATAATCACAAGATAACACTTAATTATCAATCGATGCTTGTCTTGAGCCAAATGGAATATGCCTGGACATGAAATCACAGTCATTTCCCAAATCCTAACAGGGAGAGAGAGAGAAGAAAAAGGCAAAGCCCCAAGGAAGGGGGGACAAACCTAAGGGAAGGTGATATAAAAGAGGGTTAAAGTGCTGATTCCTTGTGACTGAACAGAAGGAACTTGGGGAGACTAAGTCTAGGAGAAGTCTGAACTTATGACCATCCAAAATGGGAGAGAGAGAAACAGGAAGCAAGATCAGAAGAAGACTCCAACAGACTTTGCATATCTGTCTAACACTTATGGTAAATCAGGACCTATACTTTTAGCTATGTGCCTCCTTGCCAATGTCCAAGGTCAGAGTAATGTCTCCCATATGAGCTATGGCAGAAGAAAAGCCAGCTATGGACTCCATCCACATAGAGAAAGCCCCCTGCTCTGTATATTATGCAGAACATGCTTCACTGGGTCCCTGTATTATTTGCAATAGCATGTGATTCCTTGAATTCCATGACCCATTTAGTAAACACACACACAAATATAGATAGATAGATAGATAGATAGATAGATAGATAGATAGATAGATAGATAGATAGATAGATAGAATTAGCAAAAGGAAGGAATACTATCCTTCATTCAAATAGCTGGATGGTATTCATTGTTATCCATTACCTTGAAAAAAAATTGGGAAAAGCAAGAGGTGTGTTTGCAGTTTCTAATCTATCATTCTCCAGGCTGCTTTCCTGACTTTTGATTCTTTCTCTTCAGTGCTCCCCAGACCTCTTCACTGTAGAAGCTCAATCTGCCCTTTATCTTCACCAAATGAAAGTATTCTCTTCATCTGCAACCTCTCTTTCTGATTGGCTGTGTTCTCTAGAGTGTTCATTTTAAGGGCATCACCCATGCTGCCATGTCTTCATTTCTCTCCACTCAACTCTCTTGGACATTCTTGACAATGCCTCCATGCTGATTCCCTCCATCTTTTACATCCTTCCTCTCCACTTCTCAGCTTCTATTCTATATCTGTCGTCTCCATTTGAATGTAGAATCCTTGAGCCTGAGTGCTTGCTTGAGAGCAGGCTCTTTCCTTCAGTTTGCATTTGGATTCACAGTGGTTCATACAGCACCTGGTGCACAGTAAGCTTTTTGATTTGACCAGAAAACATAAGCTCCACTGAGGGCAGGGAAGACATAATTTTGTTGTTTGTTGTGCATACCCAGTGCCTAGGACTGTGTCTAGCCCATGGGAGATGCTTCCTAAAAGCTTCTTGTTTCATTGTTTGATCTTCATATTAGACTCAGTTTAGCAATCAGTTCTGCATAGTAGATGCAAAGTGTACTTGATTAATTAAAGTTCCCATGCAGATTATCCATTGTCAGTGATATTTAAAGGACAAATGAAGTACTACAGAGTTTGGAGGACAAATGTCCTATTTCTCATTTAAAAAAAGGAAGAATCAAGAGACAGAGATCAAAGCTATTTCTTTGTCCCTAAAGTCTTCTCTTTTTTCAGATTAAGAACCCCTTTAAAGCATGAACATGAGCTTCTTTAAGCTTCTGGTCAACATTCTCTGGATGCTCTTCAATTCATCAGTTCTTTTTTCACATGTAGCACCAATAACCCATCTGCAGCACTCCAGATTTCAATTGATAGTTCAAATCCAATAGGGTGGAATTCCAGAATAAAAAAATATAGAAGGTCCTACACTTTGGTTAAAAAATTAAATGGCACAAAAAATATGGGAGATATGGGGATATGGTGATTAATTGGAAAAAGACTCAAGGATTTTAGTGGATTTAAGTGGGATGTAAGTCAATGATATCCCACAAGAACCCAACAAGCAAACATTAGCTTAAGCTCCATGACTAGAAGCATAGTGCCTAGGAGAAGAAGTGAGTCATGACAATCTGTTCTGCCTTTGTAACAATACTTCACATTTATAGGATCACTGTCCGTTCGGTGGGTCATGTTTTAGACAGTACACTGAAGAGCTGGAGAACACTCAGAGGGAAAACAAGACAGTAAAGAGACTTGAAACAATGTCATAGTAAAGTAGGTGAAGGGACTGAGAATATATGATGAAAATTGAACCAGTACAGGGCAGGGTGGCAATTTGAACTACAAGTAATAGAAAACCAATTGAAATGGGAAAAATATTCTTACAATATTAAAAATGGGAACAATGTAAATATATGAACTTGTTGACTAAAGCTTGTAACAAAATATGGTAAGTCCTTCCCATGATAGGCAGGTCTTCTCCTTTGTTAGCTCAGGATCTGTTCAGATGTTATAAATGTCAAGACTAGTGTTCAACAGGAAGGATGGCCTTAATTATTCACCTTGGGATGGGTTACAGTCATGTACACAGCCTCTTCTGTCTCCTTGACTTGTTTTCGTTAAGCATGCACTTGACTGGGTGGTCTTTCATCAGTTCAGGGTCAGTTTCAGGACTTCTTCCATATTATATCCCTTTGCCAAAGAGACAACACAGAATAGAAAGACCCGCGACAGACCCAGAAAGTAACTTATTGGTCTGACAAAAGTAGTTTATTATCTCAAACTAATTTGAACAAAGGGAGGTTATCCCATCAGTTTCTCCACACATTTTTATTAGCAATAGTTTTAAGATTGTTCCCTGCCTCCCCCACCCCATTGAACTTTTATAACTAAAAGAGCTTCCCTCTTTAAGTGACTCTAATGCAAAAACCAAAGCAAGTGTTGTAACTTTGGGTCATTTTGTAATCATAAAGCTGTTATGGTCTGTTCACATGATCGTTAACTCTTTAATTATTCTTAATGTTTGCAAAGTAACTTTAGGTAGTAAACCCCACCTCTCCACATCCCTCATTAATGCATGTGGAGGAGGAATGATGATATTTGAAAAGTTTTACTGTTCCAGTACATGGCCTCATGGGAAGCATTTCACATATCATAAAACTGAAAGGCTTTTGACGTACATCTTTTATTTTTTGTTGGTTCTTGTAACATCCAGTTTAAGGGAAAGTCAATCCATAAATTCCTCATTTTTTATTAAGCAGCACTTTGTAATTGTCTTGGTTTCAGAGGCTGCCATGGCCACTGAAAGAATTCAGCCCCAAGTGGCCAACAGTTTACTGATTATGAGGCTCTATATGCTTAGCTTGTCTGATCTTTGGAAAGCAGATACACTCTGCTGCCAGGACCATGTGTATTTAAAAAGTAATTGAAATAAGGAAGACTTGGGTTCATGTCCTTTCTTTGATGCATATAAACTCTATGACCAAGGGCAAGCTATTTAATTTCTCGGTGTCCCAGGCAATGTTCAGTTCAGGAAAGGTCACCTGATCTGCCATTTTAGAACTACTGTCACAGAGTGATCTACAATGTCATTAACCTGTGATTTTAAAAGAAAGAGGATCCAAATAGGACTCAAAAGTTTAAGTGGCCAAGGTAACATGGAGTTTTCCAAAGAGGCAAAATTATTGTAGCATTTTCTTGCAAATCATGAAAAATTGTTCTATTATCCACAGGAAGTAATGTTGATCTTGAGTTAAACACAGTAGATTTGTAGAGGAACTCAGTCTCTGAAATATACTCACACATACATACATATATATTCTGTATACACATGCATATATACATATAAAAATCAAATTTATTCTTTAAAAATTTGAGTTTTGATTTACTAAAAATAAATGTTGGACTTGTCTTACTTTTTTCTTTGCTAAAATGCTATTTCTTCCTTAGTGTATCCATATAAAGGTCACTTAAGTTACCATTGCTTCATTTCTACAGATATTAAAGAGGAATATTAATTTGTAATGACTCAAAGCAATTTCTCTTTTCCTTTGGAGCAGATCTGCATATAATTTTGTCACTGTGGGCAAATATTGTAAGACTCCAAATTAAACAGAGAAGTGGATCTGTATTTTTGGGGGTGGTATTCCCAATGGGTTGACTTGACCATGGCCATACAGTTAGTCAGAGGAACAACCTAAACCCATGTCCTTCTTATTCTGGTTCCAGCCCTCTAACAACCACATCACAGTGCCCCATCAAAAACAATTCTGTAGGGTTGTAATTGAACACAATGGCATTTCATCTCCCTAGGTGTTGATCTATGCCTACTTTTTGCCAAGCAGTTTTCAAATTTCCCTAAAATTTTTTGTCAAATGATGAATTTTGTCCTCAAAGCTTGGATCTTGCCAAGGGTCACACTGCTAGAAAGTGTCTGAGACCAGACTTGACTTCACAAAGATGAGTCTTCTTGATTCTAGCCCTGGTGCTTTATTTACTACCCCACCTAGCCACCATACTTTGGGTTTAGGAAACACTAGACTACTATGGTCACTTTCTCTTGTGTATTGTGTACCTAATCTATTCCACCAATCTATTTCTTAGCCAGCACCAGAATATTTTGATGCTTACTGCTTTGTAATACAATTTGAGATGTGATACAAAGAGACCATTTTCCTTCACATTTTTTTCTCATTGATTCTCTTGATATTTTTTACCTTTTGTTCTTTCACATGAATTTTCTTATTATATTTTTCTAACTATGTGGCACACTGGATAGAGTTTCAAGCCTTGCATAAGGAAAACCTGAGTTCAAGTGTGGCCTCAGACACTTACTAGCTATGTAACCTTAGGCAAGTTACTTAGCCCTGTTTGCCTCTGTTTTCTTATCTGTAAAATGAGCTGGAGAAGGAAATGGCAAATCATTCCAATATTTTTTTACATGAATACCCCAAATGGAGTCAGGAAGAGTTAGACATGACTGAAATGATTTGACAAAAATAATAAAAATGGTTATTTTCTTGTTTGATTGATACAGCACAGAAAAATGTATTAATATAGGTAGAAACACCATTTTTGTTATGCTGGCTCAGCCTATCCATAAGCAATTAATATTTCTGCAGTTGTTAAAATTTGTCTTTATTTTTGTAAGAAGTGTTTTGTAATTGTGACCACTTAGTACTGGTTTTTATCTTGAAAGCAAATTCCAAATATTTCATATTGTTTGCAGTTCTTTTAAATGTATTTCTCTTTCTATCACTTTCTTCTAAGTTTTATTGGTAATATATAGGAATATTGATAATAACTTATATGTGTTTATCTCCTGCAAATTTTACTAAAGTTGTTAATTGTTTATGTGTGGGACAAAGATGATACTTGCCCAAGTTAAAATCAGCAGAGATATTTATTTCTAAGTAGAGACAGAAAGGATTTATTTAATTATTTCTTCTTGTAAGAAGGGTGGACTTACTACCAGAGGCAGTCCAGTAGGAGAGGCAAAATACAAAATGTAAAGCTTGGTTATGTACCCCAAAGCCCACCCCTTTCTCTCCTGCCTTGTTCTGTCCTGTTTGCATTCATTAGGAACAGAGGTACACAATCTTACCTGCAAAAAATCTACTGGCACTGGAGGTAAAATGTCAGTAATATCAAAAAGCTGAAGGTAAATGTCTAGTGGACATGAAAACAGACAAAATATGTCATCAGTATCAACTTAGATATGAAAGCAGAAGATAAATGTTCTAAAAATATCAATATAGATATGAAAGCAGACAATATTTTATGAATCATGGGGATTTTAGAATATGGTGACATTCCTAGAGTTCTGCTATAGGATTTCCAATTTTATATTTCTGCAGGTCAGATGGTGGACAGTGGAAACAAGTCTAGGACCTTCAGGCCTGCCGTTAAATTCACTTTCCCCTCCTACACATTAGCTAAGCTTAGCAAAAACTTCAACTTATGACCAGAGAAGTAAGGCAAGGGTCCCGGGCTCCCAGCCCAGGCTAGTAAGCCTTTGGTACTTTATCAAAGTCTCTTCAGATTTCTGGAAGGTTACCTGAAAAGTTTTCACTTTTATTTCATTCATTTCCATTATTTTTAGTTTTTAGTTCCATTATTTCTAGGATTCTTTAAGTGTACCATCATATCATCTTCCAAGAGTGATTATTTTGTTTACATATTGTATCTTTTTATTCTTTTGATTTCATTTTCTTATCTTATTTCTATGGTCAGTACTTCTGATATAACTTTGAATAACAGTGGTAATAATGGATATTCTTGCTTCATCCTTATCTTATTCAGAAGATTTCTAGTATATTCCCATTAAAGATAATGTTTGTTCTTGCTTTTAAATAGATAGTATTTATCACATTAAGAAAGGCCCCATTTATTCCTATGATTTCTGGTGTGTGTGTGTGTGTGTGTGTAGATGTGTTTAAATAGGAATGGGTATTGCATTGTGTCAAAAATATTTTTTTTCCTGCACCTACTGATATTATCATATAATATTTATTTTTTATTATCAGTATATTCAATTATGCTTAGTTTTTCTAATATTGAAAATGGTCTACATTGTTGGTACAAATCCTACTTTATGATATACTATTATGAACTTCTTGCTGGTATTTTATTTAACATTTTTTCAATTGACATTCATTAGGGAAGTTGGCCTATAGATTTCTCTGTTTTTATTTTCTTTGATTTTTAGGTATTAAGACCATATTTGTATCATAAAAGGAATTTGATAAGACTCCTTTATGTTTTTTCAAATACTTCATAAAGAATTGGTATTAATTGCTCTTTAAATATTTGGTAGAATTCACTTATAATTCAATACGATCCTAGCAACTTTTCCTTAGGGAGTTCATTTTTTTTGGAGAAGGAAAGCAGTGCAATTGGGATTAAGTGATTTGCCCAAAATCACATGCTTAGTAAGTGTTAAGTGTCTTAGGACACATTTGAACTCAAGTGCTCCTGACTCCAGGGCCAATAGTCCATTCACTGTGCCACATAGCCCCCCTCTTTAGGAAGTTCATTTATGGTGTATTCAATTTCTTTTTTTTAAAGTTATTTAGGGTTAAGCCAAGATGGCAGAGTAGAAGCACAAAATTCACATGGGCTTTGGCTCCCACCACTTCCAATACATGTGAAAAATAACTCTAAACAAACTTTAGAGCTACAGAACCCATTAAATGAAAGAAAGAAACAAATTTCCTGCGGAAGGCACTTGGCAGGACAACAGGAAAGGTCTGTTGCAGCACACTGGGAGCCTCACTGAGTGAGTGCCTCAGCTCCAGTTCCAGGGTGACCTGACCAGCTGCAGTCAGAGCAGACTTTAGGTGAGTGAATCACCAGCAGCTGTGACAGTTTCCAGACTTTTTAACCCATAAATGCCAAAGATGAAGGAAAAGGTCAGTGTGGAGCTCTGTTGGAACAGGGGTGGAGGGAAGAGCATGGTGTGGCCTCTGTCCCCAGGGAAAGAAGGTGCAAATGCTGCCAATGTTTGGTTGCTTTAGAAGCTCCTGGCCTGCAGATTTTAGGGGGACCAAGCAACCATTCCAAGGCTGATTGCTCTTGCTTCAACCTTCTTGGATCGGGATCTGGGGTGTGTGGTCAGTGACCCAGAACTTGTGGGCGTTGTAGAGAAGGTGCCCTCCTAATAGCTCTGGGAGTTACAAAACCCCCAGAAATTTGGGACAAAGCTCTCTCCATTCTGGAAGCAGAGCTCTACTGTGGCAAAGAGCTCAAGGATCAAGTGATTGGCTGGAAATATGAGCAAGCAGAGGAAGCACAAACACACCATAATATCCCTTTTGGGGGACAAAAAAGATCAAGGCAGGGAGTGGGAGGAAGACAGTGAAGTCAGAACTGTATCAAAAGCCTCCAAGGAAAATATGAATTGGTTACAGGCCATGGAGGGGCTTAAGAAGGATTTTGAAAATCAAGTAAGAGAAATGGAGGAAAAATAAGGAAGAAAAATGGGAATTATGCAAGAAAATCATGAAAAGGGAATCAAAAGCATAAAATAAAGAAAATAACACCTTAAAATAGACTAACTCCAATGGCCAAAGAGGCCCAAAAAGCCAATGAGGAGAAGAATGACTTAAAAAGCCAAATTTGCTGGATGGAAAACAAATTTCAAAAACTCACTGAAGAGAATAACTCCTTTA
Organism: Pseudocheirus occidentalis; assembly: GCA_028646575.1. NCBI lineage: Eukaryota > Metazoa > Chordata > Mammalia > Diprotodontia > Pseudocheiridae > Pseudocheirus > Pseudocheirus occidentalis. The sequence continues at coordinate 4,614,198 of CM053597.1, forward strand.
AAATTAGATCTGAGCATTTGGAAGCTGAAGAGTTTATGAGAAATCAGGATACTATAAAATAGATCCAAACAAATGAAAAAAAATAGAAGGCCATGTTAAATATCTCATTGGAAAAACCACTGACCTGGAAAATGTATCTAAGGGAGATAATTTAAAAATTATTAGAATACCTGAATGCCATGATCAAAAAAAGATCCTAGACATTATCTTTCAAGAAAATATCAAGCAAAATTCCCTTGATATTCTAGAAACCGAGGGCAAAATGAAAAATTAAAAGAATTCACTGAACACCTCTTGGAAAAGATCCCAAAAAGAAAACTCCTAGGAATATTATAGCCAAATTCCAGATTTCCCTGGTCAAGGAGAAAATACTGCAAGGATTCAGGAAGAAACAGCTTGAGTATTGTGGAAACACAATCAGGACAACACCAGACCTACTAGCTTCTACATTAAGGGATAAAAGGGCTTGGAATGTGGTATTCCAGAGGTCAAAGGAGCTAGGACTAAAATCAAGAACCACCTATCCAGCAAAATTTAGTATAATGCTACATGAGAAAATATGGACATTCAATGAAATAGAGGATTTTCAAGCATGCTTTATGAAAATAAAGAGAGCTGAACAGAGAATTTGACTTTCAAATACAAGAAGCAAGAGAAGCATGAAAAGGTAAACAGGAAAAAGAAATCATAAGGAACTTATTAAAATTGAATTACTTACATTCCTACATGGAAAAACAATCATTGTAACTCATAAAACTTTTATCAGTATGAGGGTAGTTGAAGGAAATATATAAGAATTTATATGTATATACATATACACACATACATATACACATACATACATGCATACATACATGTATAGGAGGGTGTATGTGTATATAAATATATATGTGAGTGTGGGCATATGTATGTTTATGTATGCATAGAGAGGGCACAGAATGAGTTGAATATGAAGGCATGATATCTAAAAATTAAAATTAAGAGGTGAGAGAGAAATTTATTTGGAGAAAGAAAAAGGGAGTAAATTAGGGGAAATGATCTCATATAAAAGAGGTAAGAGAAAATTGTGACAGTGGAGGGGAAGAGCAGGAAGATGAAAGGGAATGGGGCAATCTTATTCTCATTGAATTTGACTTAAGGAGGGAATAACATACATACTCAATTGGGGATCTTACCCTAGAGAAAAATAGGGGAGTAGGAGATAAGAGAGGGGATGATACGGGGAGGGGAGCAGATTAGGGGAGAGGGTAGTTAGAAGCAAACATTTTTGAAAAGGGATACAGTCAAAGGATAAAATAGAATGAGTGGCAGGTGGGAAAGGATGGAGGGAAATATAGTTAGCTTTTCACAATATAAATACTATAGAAATAATTTGGGTAACTACATATGTACAACCTGTATTAAATTGCTTATGTTCCCAGTGGGGGCAGGTGAGGAAAGAAGAAGGGGAAAAAAATCTTGAACTCAAAGTTTTAAATAGAAATGTTTATCTATCTATCTATCTACCTATCTATCTATCTATCAATCTATCTATCTATCTATCTATTAATTAATTAATTTATTTATTTATTCATTTGTTCATCTATTTACTCATTTATTCGTGTATGTATTTATTTATTTATTCATTCATTCATTTATCCATTCATTCATTTATCTATCTGTTTATTTATTTATGTATTTATTTACTTATTTTTACACTTGTAAATAATAAATTATCTTGTGTGTAAACCTACAAGATAATTTCCCTCATTTTTCCTCTCTTCTCACTTCTCTCAGTGCATCCTTCTTTCTTACCTATCCATTTCTTAGATCATCCCAACACGATCAATTCACATACATGCTCTCTGTCTATGCAGTATTTTCTAAGTGCTATAATATTGATAGAGTTGTAAAGTTACATCATCTTCCCTTATAGGAATGTAAACAAAATTTAACCTTATTGAGTTCCTCATGACTTTTATTTAATGTTTTCCTTTTTCTATTTTTTTGTATTGTTTTTGACATCAAAATTTCTATTTGGCATTTTCATCAAGAATGCTTGTTAGTGTTCTATTTCATTAAATATTCATTTCCCACATGAAAAATATTCAGTGTTACTTTGTAGAGTATTCTTTTGTTGTCCTAACATTTTTTTTTATTTTTGTAATATCATATTCCAAGCCCTTCACTTTTTAATGTAGTAGCTGCTAAGGTACCTCCATAGTATTTATATGATTTGTTTCTGGCTTCTTGAAGTATTTTCTCTTTGACCTGGAGCTTTGGAATTCATCTATAATACACTTGAACGTTTTTGTTTTGAGGTCACTTTCAGGAGGTGATCAGTGGATTCCTTCTATTATTATTTTACACTCTAGATCTAACATGTTGAGGCAGATTTTCTTGATAATTTCTTGAAATGTGATATCTGTACTCATTCTTAAATCATGGCTTTCAGGTAATTCAATAATACTTAAATAATCTCTTCTCAATCTGTATTCCAGTTCAGTTGCTTATTTTTTCCTATTGGAGAATATAAATTTTCTTCTATTTTTTCATCCTTTTGATTGTTTTATTGGTCTTTTTAAGGAGTTATTTTTTTTTCAGTGAGTACCTCTATTTATACTTGGTCAATTTTGCTTTGTAAGGAGTTATTTTCAGCATTAATATGTTGTAGGTATTTTACCATTTGTCTAAATCTGTTTTTAAAGGGATTGCTTTGTTTGGTATATTTTGTTCCTCTTTGACCAAGCTGTTGACTGTCTTTTCATAATTTTCCTTTGTCTCATTTATTTTCCTATTTTTCCCATGACACTCTTACTTGATTAGAAATCATTTTAGCCCTTCCAGGAATTATTTTTTTGCTTCTGTCCGATTCAAATTTTTTGAGGATTTGCTTGTAACAGCTTTGACATCATTGTCTTCTGAATTTGTTTCTTTTAGTTCTTTTTTCATTCTTTTTCCTAACCTGTTTCTTAACTTTGAACTTTATGTTAGAATTAAACTATTCCCAGAGTACTGGTTAGAGGACACTTCCCCATTTCAGGCTTTTTCACATTGACATTTTCAGATCTAGTCCTGGAAGTTTGTAAGTTTTTTTGTGTGCTTCCAAGGTGGTATGATCTGAAGAGAGGTGTGGTCTAGGTGTGCTCCCTTGTAAGCAGATGTAGATAATTATGTTCCTCATCAACCCTGCTCCCTTAGGACTGAAACCATTTATTTTCATTATGGAATTGTGACCCAAAAGTGGGTAGAGGTAATGGAGTTTCCAAGGAAACACTCTGTCTTGTGCCCAGTGTTAGTACAAGGTTCCTTTGTGGTCTATTTCTGTCCTACTGCCTGATCCCCTTGTAGTCTCTGTGTTCACCTCTCTAGAATCTGCCACTATTGCTAATGATACTTTCAAGGCTTACCTTTGCTGTAGCTACTACATGTGCTCCTGGCCAGCACCCTCTCCAGTAAACATAGACTTCTCCTTCTTGCCTCTTAAGTTGTCTTGGGGTGGGGAAAAATGTCTCACCCTCATCTTTCATGAGCCGTACTGCTGCAGAATTTGATTTGAGGCATGATTTTTAAACTGGAAAGGAATGTTGGGAGCATTCATCTAGAGTGTTTCCTCTACTCTGCCATCTTGATTTCACTCCCAGGAGTTTCAGCTATTTCTACTTTCAGGAGACTTTTTCTCTTTGGGGAAAGCCATTTAAAATGTGAGGAACAAGATCTGTCATGCAGTAGGACTCAATTGTATTCAACAGAACCTCAATAGAGAATTGTAGATTCTTTGATTCATACATATATACATATATGTATGTATGTATGTATGTGTGTATGTATGTATGTATACACACATAATTTTCCATTTATACTTTGTTCACATGTACCAGAGATAGGATGCTGGTCATGGCTTTAAAAGAGTACTCTTGGGTTCAACTATATTTTGCACTTAATGCTGCACAAAATCAGCCTTTCTTCAGAAGTTATATATAAGCTCAGGATCTTGTTTAAGACTGTGCACTCCTATACTGTAATAACAGTGGAGGCTGGCTTTCTTTCATCAGGTAGAAAGGGAATCCCAGTCTTAACTGTCACTCTGGTCCTCTGAATGTCCCAGGGAAGACATAACCATATTCCTAGTTGATTCCTTAATAAGCCCTCTTCACTTTCTCTACTTTGAATACAAGGAATTGCTAACATTTCAAGAAAATTGAATTATCATTCTAATTATTTTGCTTTTGATACTTGGTTGCTTGTGGAAAGATGCATGATTGTTTCTTTTTGAGAACTCACAAAATTTGTTTAGATAGAATAATATTCTCACCTTTAAATAAAATGTTTTAATTGACTGCTTTATTTATTTTAATATATTCACCCAAGGCAGGATGCTGACCATGGTTTTGAGGCAGTGAATTAAAAAAAGGTCTACCTCATTATTGATTGTATTTCCCCATGGTCTGGTAGGTGTCCACTTTATCACTGCCCTGTTGATAAAGATTAGGAATTCTGTTTTCAAAACATTATAATATACACTAATCATGAATATCAACAGCAAGAGATTAAAAAAATAGAAGAGCAAGTAATAATTAGACAAATGGAACATTGTTCCAAAGATCTTTGTTTCCTGTTTAAAGGACTTTACAGAAAAGGCAGTATGTTGGCAAGATATTATTTGGAAAAAAAACACAGTACAGTAAACTGGTGTCAGTGTGACTAGTCTTTGCTGCACATTAGTTAAAATAATAATCTATCAGAGGTGTTCTATAATTTATTGAAAATTTGGAGCTGTCTGTCTTGTCCTGCAGCATTCAAAACATTTAACTTCACTATTAAATGATTTGGAATGGGTTAGCATAGCTTTTTTCTTCTTGTTTCACCTTTGAACTCTCCACTGGTTTATATAAATTCAGTTGTTCCTTTTGTAAGCGCAGAATCAGAGATTCATATTTCTCATGAAAGATTAATTCCTGGTCCATTATTATTTTCATTCTTTGTTAATAATGCATTAGATGTGCTTACTGCATAGATATGGGTGTATAGATGGCATACTTTGGTTAGTTGGGTCAGATATGTTGCTGAGATCACCCTCATTCCAAGTTCAATATAATGCTTATTGGTTTAATGTATCAAGAAATATGACTCAGTTCATAAAGGAGTTTTATTCAAAGTGTACTTATCAAAAGTGTTGCCTTAGTGGAGACGATATTTCTATTGATCAAGCCATTCTCCCCTGGTGTACAGATGATTAATTCACTATTAAACCTTATGGTATGAGGAAGCCGCAGAACAAAGTTTTGAAAGTTCCATTACTTTCTCTACTCTGCTATGGAGAGCTGCTTTTACAAAGACCAAGCCTCTCTGGCTTTCTTTTCCTTTGTCGTTTTTGTCCTTGTATTTTTGGCCAATGCTTGAACATTCCTGAGAATGACCTGATCATTTTCCCATCTGCACAACCATTATAACTAAGGAGGGATGTAGTCAGTCCTCTGGCACTCGCTAGCAAATTGAACTTCACACTGAGGCAGAGATAAAAAGTCAGTGAAAAGGGAAAAGTCAGTGTCTTGTTTTCTTGGTCTTTTCCCCCTGATTATTTATAAAATCTGGATCACTTAACCGATCTTAGTGATCTCTCTCTCTCTTTCCCTTTCCCTTTCCCTCTCCCTCACCCTCCCCCTTATCTCTCTCTCTCTCTCTCTCTCTCTCTCTCTCTCTCTCTCTCTCTCTCTCTCTCTCTCTCTGTCTCTTTCCTTCTCTCTGTCCTGTTAAGTTACATTCTACTCAATAACCAAGGATAAGCAATACACATATTATGAGTGACCTAATTGTTATTTAAGGATGAGAAATACATGTTTCTATCATGAATGTACCCTAACCAGTTCTCACAATATAAATCACCATAAGGGAGGATGACATAGAGAAACACTTAATTGTCCCATTGGTGTATGTATGTGAGGCAGTGATATGAATAGGACTAGGGAGAAAGGTAAGGACTAGATGGTAAGGGACATTACTTATTATATAATGGAATTTATATTTTATCCTGGAAGCAATAGGGAGTCATTGAATATTTTTAATTAGGGCATAGGGAGGGCTCAGTTTGTGATTTTGGAGATCATTTCAGGAGAATGGATTTGAAAAGAGGGAATCTAGAGGAGAATGTTCACAATATCTGGGTAAGAGGTGATGAGGGTCCGAACTATGGTGGCAGTTGTATGAATTCAGTGGCTTAAATATGTACAAGAGCCTCTGAAGAGTGAGTTTTATTGGAAGTTGAAATTGCTTAGGTGTGTGGGATGAGGCAGAAGGTGATGGAAAGGATGAGAAGATCTTTAACCAACAGATTGAGGTTGAGAGGAAGCAGATACAGATTCTTCAGTCTAGGAATTTAACAAAGAAGGAAAAATGTAGGATAAAAGCACATGTGAATGTCAATTTCAAGGAAATATTTTCTAGGCACTTGGATATAGCTTTAAAGGTGGCAGAAAAGGTAGGGAGTGAGAGTGGATTTAGCAAGTTAAATATGGAGCAAGGTTCCAAAGGAGACAGGAAGAGATGGTATCAAGGGCATAATTGCTGGAATTTGCCTCGGCAAGAAGGACAACCCCATTGTCTGAGACTTAAACACAAGCAGGACTAAAGCTAGAAATAAACGAACCCTAAAGGCCTAAAGTACCCAGAATTATTTACGTATCAAGGAAAATCATAGGACTGATGGCAAAGATTTAACTGTGAGCTATATCAAGAGAAGCTAGAGATCCTCCACAGCTTTCTATGGCCTCATGATTGCAGTATACTGATACAGACATTCTGGGAGTGTTTGAAGTTTTGAATAAAATAGGATCCCTTTCCACAGCCCAGAATTATGTCCATGACTTTTCTGACAGAAGCTGATTAGATTTGGTTACTTTGAAAAATAAGATTCCTTCTAATATCTTGGCTTTTGCGGGCTTCATTGCACCTCTAGAATCTTCTTCTACCCAGAGAAGCTAAAAGTTTTTCCAGCAAGACTGATGTTGGAGTCGTAAAGACGCTAGGCTCCATGTCAGTGTCTTTGTGGATCCCTTCCAACGCGCACCAGACCCTTGGCCTCTGGTGACCTCACTGAACTTTCATGGTTCATCAGCTCCTAGACAGAACTTGTCATCTTCAGTTGGTACTGGCATCCTTCATGACTCGTTTCAGGCCACTTGCATCAATGTTGCCAACTTTAAAGTTATGTGTGTGTGTGTGTGTGTGTGTGTGTGTGTGTTTCAAGCATGCAGGGCTAAGAAAAGAGGAATTTCTGTTTGCCTGTACTTTTTTGTTCTCCCTCAAGGACCCAAAATTGAATTAATTAATTCACAAAATTTAAGCATGGGAAAGACTTAGGGCCTCTTTGTCTGTAAACCAATGAGTATCTGAACAAATGCACCCTCTCTAACATTCCTAATGAGTGTTTTTTTTTAATCCTTGACTTTAAGGTTCCCATGACTGGAAGCCCACCATCCCCTGAAGCAGTACCTTTTCCTCTAGGGAAACTCAAATTATTAGGACATTTTCCTTTTTTTCTCAAGTCTTAAACATCTTCTACATAATTTCCACCCATTGCTCCTAGCGCTAATGTCAGTGGGGTTGAAATCAAGTCTAATGTTTTCTTCTCACTTAAAAGTAAGCCTTTTAAATAATTTGCATAAGTTATACTCCTTGACACCATTTATTTTCTCTAGGCTAAACATACCCACTTCCTTCAACCCATCTTCCTATGAGATACACTGAACACCCTTCACTATCCTTGGTGTTCTTCTCTGAACATTCCCTAAGCTATCAATGTCCATTCTAACTGTGATGCCCAAAACTGAAGGAGGAAAAGGGAGTAAGGAAAATGAAAAGGGAAAGGGGATGAGGGATAACATGATAATGACAGAGGAAGATCAGGAGACGTTATCCCTTATATTGTGGTTCTCATGAACTATTTGGTGAAATCTTTCCATTTTTCCTAAGTTTTTTTCTTTTCTTCTCTAGACTAAACATTTCTAATTTGTCATTGGATATTATTTCAAGTTCTTATATCCCCATTTCCTCTTTCTCCTTCTAAATGGTCTCAACTTTATTCTTGATCTCTCTGGTATAATCACTCTATTTTCAAGTTATAGTGCATGCATGCATGTATGTGTGTGCATGTAATCTGTGTGTATGCATATGTACACAAACTATATATAAAGAGAGATACACATGTGTTTCCATTTATGTATGTGTGTAAATATATAAATACATACACACTAATACACTGAGTAGTAGGAACAACATTAGATGTGTAGTTTTGAGGACATGAATTCAAATTCCACTTTATGCTACCTCATACATATCAGATTGGCTAACATGACAGAAAAGGAAAACAACAAATGTTAAAGAGGATATGGAAAATACGTACACTGATGCATTGTTGGTGGAGCTCTAAATGGGTCCAACCATTCTGGAGAAGAATTTGGAACTCTCCCCAAAGGGCACCAAACCTGTCCATGCCCTTCGACCCAGCAATACTAATACGAGGTCTGTATCCCAAAAAGCTAAAAGAAAGGAAGATCTATTTGCACAAAATATTTATAGTATCTCTTTTTTGTGGTGACAAAAAAGAGGAAAATGAGGAAAAGCCCATAATTTTGGAAACAGTTGAACAAACTGTGGTCTATGACTATGATGGAATATTATTGTGCTATGAGAAATGAAGAGCACAATGATTTCATCCCAACCTGGGAAGACTTATATGAACTGATATAAAGTGAAGTGTCCAGAACCAGGAGAACATTCAATGCAGTAACAGTAATACTTTAACAATGAACAACTGGAAAAGACTCGTCTACTCTAATCAATACAATGATCCAAGACTATTGCAAAGGGCTAGTGAAGAAAAATGCTATCTGCTTCCAGAGAGAGAAAGAAAGAACTGATGAACTCTAAATAAATGTGAATTGAAGCATATTTTTTCACCTTCTTTATTTTTCTTGCTTTTTTGCAATATAGTTAATATGGAAATATTTTTTGCATGATTTCACATGATATCACATCAATAGTATATTTCTTGTCTTCTCCATGTATGGATAGAGGCTGTAGGGAGGGAGAGAATTTGGATCTTAAAATTCAAAGAATGTTAAAATAAATAAATACATAATGATTTATAAAAGAAAAATATACCACACCAGGCACTTACTAACTATGTGACCTTGGCCAAATCATTCAACTTCTGTGAGCCTCAGTATTCTCAACTGTAAGATAAGAAAAGAATACCCACCTTGCTGGATATTTAGAAATTCATTTTTAAAAGGGAAAATATTTAAAAAAAGATTGATTTTGGAGTCAGAGGACCTGGTTTTCAACTTTAGCTCTAATGGGGGGGGGTGGACCTCCTAGGGCCTTATCTATACAATATGCAATAGAACTTCCTTATCAATACAATGAGTGGTTATTTTACTTTGCAGTCAATAAAAAACCACATTAAAATGTGTTTCCCCTATTTTACCTAATCAATTTTATTATTGTAGAAACATTGACTTTATGGAGAAAAAAATCAAATCACAAAATGTTAGACCTGAAAGCAGTCATTATGATTGCTGATTTTACCAATGAAGAAATGAAGGCCCAGGCAGGTGAAGAGATTTGGCAGTACTCACATAATTAGAAGAGCCAGAATAGAATTTCAGGCTCCCAGTCCAGTATCATGTCTACAATGGCACAGTATCAGATCAATATCCTAGTGCTTCCTTGTTCAAAATGTTAAGAATACATAAATGTACTAATTGTTATTTAATCAAGCATGTGATTGAAAGAAATTTCTTGATGAATCTGTCAGCAGGGCTAATCATATTACTATCAAGGGAGAGAAACATTTTTAAGTTATATTTACAACCAGAAGATATAAATGTCACAAGAAGCATAGTATATTTCTGAGTTAGTTCAATGGTTACCCAAAAGTCAATGGAAAATGATATGCTGGGGAGAACTAATTGCCTGCATTTGTATAATCATAACTTGGGCTCAAGAAGGATGCCAATGGAACATTGTACTCAATAACAGCAATATTGAAGGAAGAACAATGGCTTTGTAGACCTTTGGTTTGGTAGTCAGTCTAATATCTCTTCTCTCCCTTTTTTACCTTTGGAGATTTTCAAACAGTGACACTCCCTAGCTACTACAAAGGACTTAAACATTAAAAAGAATTCTTTGGGAAAAGTTTATAGAATCCCTAAGATACCTACTGATGATGCAATCCAAGGAAATGGAATGTGTTCAAATTATACAGTCTAATGCCCAAATGAACAAGAAAGATTAAAATCATCAAGATGGAGCTTTGAAGAGGATGGTAGAAATTCAGAGTTTTAAATGGAAAAAAAATAACTGATAGTACAAGATGGTCAGGGGCTATGGGTAAACAGATTAGAATCTCTAAAGGCCCAAGTAGAAATTGAGTTTCCAGAAAGCCATGTTTGAGTAACTTATGTGGAGGACAGGGGTTTGTGGAGCCTTGTCTAGGTTAAATCCAAGGGCATGTGTACCCCCATGATGGCATCCCTGAAATCACAGTGCCAATTTTGAAATAATCTCAAAAATCAAATCTAATCAAGTTCTACTAAAAGATTGAAATTGATTAGAGCAGTGGGAGAGCATGGTGTTTATTTCTCCCCTCTCCCTCTAAGAGTACAAAGAGGAAACAGCTCACAAAGGAGTAATTCAAGATTTAAATGATATTTTGCAACCAAAATCAGAAATTGAAATAATTCTTGAACCTGACGAGGATTTTAATTCATAAAAAATTGCAAGTATAATTGTCCAATTAAAGGTATCAAGCCTTAGAATGAGAGTTTATTGCAGGAGATCCCAAACATTAGTTAACTTTCAGGATAAGAAGCTATTTGAACAAATTGTCCAAACCTTGAAAAATGTTTAAATTGGTCATTTAGGGAATGAGAACGGGAATAGCAGCATTTGGAAGATAGATACCTGAAAAAACAAAGGGAAAAAGAGAAACCAACAGATTCAACTTAGTGTTGGCTCTTAATCAGATAATCTAAACCTGAGGTTGGCAAACTTCAATTTTCAAATCTTTTGATAACATAATTCCAATACAATTGGTTTCTTTTGCAATTCTACTATTTTGTTTTCTGCATTTAAAAACATTATTCTGAGTTGGTATTTGTTAGTTGCTGGTTTCATCTTGGTTAATTTTGTTCAGTTGATTTTATTAAGGCCAAATATGTAGCCTTCATGTTGATCCCAAGGCAACTTAGTGTATCCTAAGTATAGGAATCCTTAAATACACAGATTTATTAAAAAGAAAAGCATGCTTTACTTGTTGCTTAAGTGATAGTCCCACCTCAGTAGCTTAAGGCTACTGTAAGGCTCATAAATGTCTTGTTTGGCTACTTTGCTGATGCTTCCTCCTGGATTACACCTCTCCATAGAGTCCATACAATCTGGCCTTCCTATTCAGCTGGGTCCCTAGAGTAAACTGAGCCAGGTTCTTATTGTGAGGTTGCCATTAATTCTGAGGTGCAGCATCATTTACTTGAGAAAAAAATTGGGAACAATCTTGGAAATAGAGCAAGAGGTCAGGTCAGCAGGATCCAAAGGACATTTGTTGCACCTCCACTCTGGAATGCATTTTCTTTCCCTGAAATTTTCTCCTTATAATGATTCTCCACAGGTTCATTGCTTCTCCTCCTCCCTTTCTTTAAAGGAAGAAATCTGAACAAAAGTCAGTGTGGGTGTGTGTGGGGGTGTCAATCTATATGGAGAAAATAGATTTTTCTGTTATAATTTTTCATCCTTATCTGTTTGCCATTTCAACCCATCTGAACTTTAAAAAAACCAAACCATTATTAAGGGGAGGAGACAGTAATCAGGGCCCCATATCTCATCCAAAAGTAGAAGGCAAACACCAATAGGGAAGCAATCAGAGGAATTTGTTGACCAGGAACCAAGAGAAGGGACAAGGGGTCTGAGATTAGAGGCAAAAGGCACATGGGCAAGGCTCAGTTCTACCAGTCCCTAGCTAAGTAGCCTTGGGTAAGACACCTTCCCACTCAGGACCTCAGCTTCCTCCTTCAAAAATGAAATGGTGTGAAAAGTGAGATGATATCTATGTATCCTTCTACTTCTATCTAGAGGAATATTATTAAATGGATATTTCCACTTCCCCACAAGAAGCTTTTAAATGGATTTACTATAGAAAAGTATTGGCAGCACAGTTCTATGGTCAGAAAGTCTTCAGTTGAAATTCTGCAGTAGGTCTTTATTGCTGGTGTAAGCCCAGAAAAATCCTTAGCCCTTCTGTCTCTATAAGGCTTTATTTTCTAAGTCCTGGTCAGGTTGTGATGATTAGCATCACAGAATCTTCTAATATTTAATGAGCTGCATGTTCTTGTTGTTAGGTCACTTTTTGGTCATGTCTGACTCTTTGTGACCTCCCCCCATTTGGAGTTTTCTTGGGAGAGACATGCAAGTGTTTGATCATTTCTTCTCCATCTCATTTTACAGATGAAGAAATCAAGACAAACAGGGTTAAGTGACTTGCCTAAGGTCTCAAAGGTAGTGAGTGTCTGAGGCCAGATTTGAGTTCAGTAAGATGAGTTTTCATGACTCCAGGCCTGGTTCTCTATCCAGCAGAGTTATAATTTCAGTTCTTTATTTAACTAACTCTGCTTTTTATTTAAATCTCAGATTGAGTTCATCTCTACTGAATTCTCAGGTACATGCTTATTCCAAAAGACATGAAAGAAGTTTCTAGTAATGTATCAGTCACACAAGAGAGTAGACAACCTCTCTTTATATTACTGAATCTGGTGTCTTCTGAATTAGATACAAACAACAAATAATTAAATTTCATAACACAAAATGAGTACTTTTCACTTTCTCAACCATTGTAAATAAGTTACAGAGAAAATATAAGACCGGGGTAGCTAAGGTCTAATGTTGGGTATTTGAAAAGACCTAAAATCCAATCCCATTTTGAACATTTATTAGCCATATATTTGTGGACAGATCAAAGTGAGTTTGTTTATACTCTATGTCCCTGAAGCAACTCACAAAGAATTATCTGCTTACATCAGTTGGATGCTGATCTGTAGTAGTGAAGGCAGTCTTTGCACTAAGACTTTTCCTCACTGACTAATCTCATGCCTTTCAAACTTAGAGAAAATAGTTTCCCTTGGTTTTACTAAAATACTACATTTTATTAAGTTTAAATATTATTTAGATATTTTAAACTGAATTAAACAAATTTGGTAACCTTTTCTGATTTCTCAGCCAATAATTACAAAATGCTCCTACCAAAATAAACCACCATGTTTGTTCAAGCCTAGGAAAATAAATCAGATTTGAGTGATGCTAATCCTGTCTGTCCTTCAAGTACTCATTTATTATCATGAACTTTCCTAAATCTCTTTGTTGATTTTAAGTCTGAGACAGATTGTACCCTTCCCAGATAGCACATAAATATCAGGCCTTGAGAACTGCATATGAAAGGCATACCATTGCTTCAGTAATGGCATTAATAGCCTAGTATGACAACTCCATGAAAGACTCCCAAGGCCACTGATGCCTCTTATAGCTGTGCTGTTGAATGAATAGAGTGTTAGAGAAGATCCAAGCTGACTCACATGAGAACCACCCAGATTGACTTAGAAACAGCTTCAAATCCATAAATGTTCACTGAAGTTTTGAAACAACTTTTGATCAAGAGCTTCCTGGTGTTCAATAGCAATGGGGATCCAATGAAAACACACTGTTTCTTCAGGTTGCAAAAAAACAAAGACAGGATCTGGGGACAGAGATCAGCTTGTTCCCAAAATTTCTTATGTAAGAGTACACCATGCATTAGTGCTAAGAATTGATGTTTCTCCATGAGTCTGTTGAAGTGGGAGCCAAACTCAAGAAAAGGTCATGATCAGATGATGTGGCAGAAGCTGAGTGACGGGCCAACGTTAGGAGCAGTTTGACAGTACTTTTGAAGAAGAGCAATGCCAGCAAGATGATTTCAAGTGACCTCGTGTGCATGTGACAAATGCTCTGATATGAGTCACA
>CM053597.1:4628722-4651587 GCA_028646575.1 Pseudocheirus occidentalis
TCTGGGCTCTCTTCCTCCCATTCCATGCTTTGACCCTTTTTATCCACAAAAAAGGATTCGAGAGTTTTATGGGTATTTTTATTTTGCCTCCTTTTCTTCATGTTGGCCAGTCAATTAATTGGTTGGGTTTTTTTTTTTTAGGTCTGTGAAACTCTGCTTCTAGGGGGGGAAAGCTCTGTTCCAAATCGCTGGGGTTTCCCCAACTGCCGGAGCTATTGGGGGGGGTGTTGCAAGTCCCCCCAGCTTTGGCTTGCTGAAAGTGCACCCCAGGACCACCACCCAAGACCACGATCCGGATCCAGGCCACTCAACGCAACAGCACTTGGCCCTGATCAATTGATTCAACCCCCCTGCGGAGTCCGCAGGCCAGGGGCTCTGAAGCAGTCTGTTGAGGGCCGCTTGGGGATCCAGCAGTTCCCTTCCCCCACTGCTTCCTTGGGACAGAATGGCCAAACTGCTTTTACCACGCCCAAATTAATTTTGAAAGTTTCACTTTCACTAACTGACCCTGAAGCTTTAAAGCTCCCCTTAGGCAGGTGCTTTAGATTTTCTTTGAAGTAGACTCAAGCTGCGGTTTGGGAGGCTCCTCATGGCCACTGCTGAGGTTTTGGGCTGGCCGGGTCTCTGCTCCACTGCTGTGTGAGCTGTGCCTCTCCCGTCCCCGATCCTCATGCCTTGGCAGATGTAGAGGTGTGGAGGCTGTAGAACCTCTGAAGACTGGCTGCGGTGCCTGCTTGGCTCAGCTTAGCCCAGCTCCTTCACACTGTTCCAGGCCTGGCCACGGTCTTGACTTCAGGCTGTTTCAGTTTCCGTTTCCGGCCTCCATGACGAGCCCCTGCTGCCGAGCTGCCTTCAGTGAGAGATGGGTTCTCTGCATTTTTGTGAGTCTGAGACTCCTAGACTTTATCTGGGCTCATAATTTAATGGGTGTTTAGGGTTGCAGTGTGGGAGCTGTGGGATCTTGCTGGTTCTATGCCGCCATCTTGGCCCCCTATCCCTCACTATTTCTCTTGAGTCATCAAAGCCCAGTGTCAAGACAAATGTCACTGTGACAGGCAATAGCCTGTGATGACATTGGCATCTTCCATTCCTGACCAAGCTCTAAGCACTCCACAGCACCTGATTCACCTACCTTCATGGCTTTTGGGACAAAAAATGTTCTCTTATCCTCATTCTCCCAGGGAAGTCTACACCTTCTTAGGGTAGCCATCTGACTAACTCACCAATGGGTTTGAAACCTGTTGATTATTCTCAACCTCATTTAGCCTGTCTACCAAAACAATGTTATAGGGGTATGGTTGTTGTACATGCTACAACTTGAGTCACAGTGAGAGTTGGGTGTATGGGATCTTAATGGAGCCCTCATGTGAGGGCTGCTTGTGGACCTTTGCTGTTGAACTTAGTGACCCAACTCTCACCCATGCAAGTACCTCAGATAGTAAATGCCAGAATCAGGTGCAAGGTCACCTTAATTTCATCCAAAAATATATAGAATATAAAATAGCCACAACAGTCTATAAATAAATGCAGACAATGCATCTAAGGTTAATGGTTGCCTCCAGAAAATCAACACAATTCTCTTCTTTCTCTGTTTCTTTCTGTTTTGCCTAAAGCTACTACATAGGTCATCCCAGATTCACAGTGTCCCTGTGGCAAGAGACATAGGGAAAATTTGAAGAATATACTGGACTGACAACACCCATTCATTTTAGTAATGCCATCTCTCCCACCCAACAGAAGCCCTCAAATGAATTAGACTTCCCTCAAAAGGAAACAAACCCTTAGTGCTTCTAGATCAACAATTACCACTTATTCACACTTTCCAGTTGTATTCAGTCATTTTTCAGCCATGTCCGTCTCTCTGTGACTCCATTTGAGGTTTTCTTGGCAAAGATACTGTAATAATTTGCCATTTCCTTCTCCTGCTCATTTTACAGATGAAGAAACTGAGGCAAGAAGGATTAGGTAAATTATCCAACTAGTAAGTTTGAATTTACAGCCTTCTGACTCCAGGGACAACATCCTATCCACTTGAGCCAGTTAGTTGAAATGTAAAGGAAGGAGACAAAGTCCAGCCACCTTCCTTCTCCATGTTATGGTGTTTTCACTAGAGAAGAGCTTCACAAAATATGGTCTTGAGTAGATGATGATCCACAATGGACCTCAGACCTAACTTCCAGGAAACACATATGTGAGTGGAGGGGGTAATGGGGTGGCACAGGGCTAGGCAACAATTTCATATCAGTTAAAGATTTGGTAAAGGAAACAATAGGAAAAATACTCATGAGATTTGGAAGATCATAAGAATCAATTTAATATGCTAGAAGACTGAGACCTCAAACCACAGTGTCATAGTTTTACAAAACATGAGAAAAGAACACGTAAGAGCACACACACAGAAATGTCCCTATTTACACCACATAGAATTCTGAAGAAGGTATTTCATGGTTCAGGGGGAAAAATGTGCCTCTGCAATCTGTGAACCAATATTTCAATCATTTGGGTGACCAGAGGGCAAGATCATTTCATGATCTGACAGCATACAACCTAATAGAAATATTGATTAGCTGTAGTAAAGAGTATTTGTGTTTCTGAATCATTCTACGCAAGGAGAATATTTAATCTCTCTGAAACTCAGTTTCTCCACTTAAAAAATAAAGCTATTCAGCTGGTACTTTTGAAGTCCAAATCCCATAAACCCATGATTCACATGACAAGTGGAAAGGGCATTTTCTGGGCTTTGGAGTTTGGTTTTTTTCACCTCTGTCACAGGTTAAATCCTGGCCAGGGCTATCGTGAAACCTCCTCAACTGTTCTCCATGAGGGCAGGATGATTTTTGATGCAATTCAGTTGACTTTCTGTGGGAGCTCAGTCTTTGTTGACCGCTAAAGACTAATCAACACTCTGCTTTGAGAGTGGACTGTTGGAATTGTTAGAAAGAAAAGGATTCTGCTGATTATGCAAGCAGGTCCTGTTCTGGAGTGGCTGCCATCAGCACACACCAACATTTGGCAAGACTTCTGCTGCAGAAAAAGAAACGGGTGGGACCTTATTAGAGTTTTTAACACGGCAGCAGAGTGTAGCTCTTCCCTCACTCTAACACTTCAGGGCTCGGCAAGAAATTTGTTTGTTTTGAGAGACAAATCTCTTTCTCCAAAAGGTAATGGTGTTATTAATTAAAAAGAGAGAGAGAGACAACAGGGGTGGGATCATGCTAAGCCCAAGATGTTAAATGAGCCTCAGCTCTCCTAGAGAACACTTCCCCAGCAGTTATCTTAGCTGTCACCATTGGAACGCGTCTGGGGAAATGTTTTCCAGGGTTTGTGTGAGTCTTGGCAAGAAAGAGAGTGATTTTAAGTCTCAACTTTGAAATCTGACATCAATCCAGAGCATTGGCAGCTAAGACCCAACAGTTTGGCATTTACAAGTGGAGATGGTGCTAGCCTTAGCAGGAAATGATAATAAAGCCTTCTTTTGATCTGAATTCTTCAAAACTGTCAAAAGTTCTGATCAGTGAAGGTCAGAAGGGGGCTCATTGAAGGCTCGCCTCCACTGGTTGCCCAGCTGGCTACAAAATCAGAATATTTCCTGCCTCTTCTGCCAAAATAAATATTATGAAAACACTTCAGTCCCCAGCTGCCTATCAGGCTTGATGGTATGTGCAAAGGAGACAGTTTGTTTGCACGTGTGCACCTTTCCACTCGTCACGCTTCTGGAGAGGCTCAGCTGCTTCTTACAACATGGAGACCATCCCACTTCTTCCTTTACCCTGAAAAATACTCCAGTGTACAGAGTTTTGGAAGCTAAAAAGCCCCATCCTTGTGCAAATTAAAATCATTCTCAACAACCCATCTGAAACAAATCTTGTCTTCACCTCCTCTGCCTGAACATCTAACTGATATTTTACTCTGAGATAATAAAGGTATAATTAATGGTTTGATTTAGGAAAAGTTTTGTGATTATAAAAAGCAAATATCTTAATGTAAATAACTTCAAAGGACAGGAAACATTTGCAAGAGGTTAGGGGTGAGAGGAGTAAGGAAAAGAGACTGGGGGGGTGTTAGATTTAGGTGAAGCGGGTGTGGAAAGTGGGATATGATTCAAGTGCTTTGCAATTGAAGGAAAGGAGAAAGAACAGTGCCCTTTACAATTTCCCAATTTGCACATCACTATCTTTTATTTCAACCCATCTGAGATTCTTTTAAGGTATCTTTTAAAATCTTGTTTTCAAAAGACTTTTTCAAGAAACCAAACACTTTTGATGGTTTCACCTTATGACCCAAGTTCCTCATCAGGGAAGAAACCCTATCTTTTAATTGCTCTTATCTTTTTGGTGATAGCACCCTCGAATTTTCCAACCGAGGGCAATCGTCAGACTGGGACCCAAGGCATCGATCATGTTTGTGACTCGTAACGAGTGCGAAGGACACATCGACTCCTCATCGGCGTTTATGGATATTGCTGGGTAATTGCAGTGTAATTATGGCACACAACAGCTTCAGAAAATGATCTGGGAGGAAAACAGCTGGTTCCCTTTAACAGAGATGAGATCTTGTCAATTTAAAAAAATCCAAAGAAGAAATACTAAAAATACATCCCGATAATAAACAAGCAACAACAACAACCAAAAAAATTGACTCACATAAAAAGTGGATAAATCAGAAGAGCTGCTCCAAAGGAAAGAAAGATAGAAAAATGTACAAGTCAAAGGAAATAAGGAACCTAGGACGTACTTTGGTTATATTGTTTTGGGTGACAATGTAGACAGACTCATGGAGAAAATGGCCAAATGCGCCTTTCTGGTTTCTCCTTTTCCTTTGTTTGAGTAATTATGTAAATGTACATGTGTGGATGGAATATATACATATATTCCAAAACAAAGCCATCACAAATAGGGGTTTGCTATCTCTGAAACTGTGGAAAAATAATTATGAAAGCATTGAAATTCAACAAAAAAAGGAACTATTCCTGCATTCCTATGAAATTTAATAAAAAGCCAGCACACAAAAAGAAAGGGAGTGAGAAATCAGGGAAAGGATAAAGAAATGAAGAAAAAAGGAGG
The DNA here is from genome assembly GCA_028646575.1 of Pseudocheirus occidentalis. Lineage (NCBI taxonomy): Eukaryota > Metazoa > Chordata > Mammalia > Diprotodontia > Pseudocheiridae > Pseudocheirus > Pseudocheirus occidentalis. Next base: position 4,633,786 of record CM053597.1, read on the forward strand.
AATAGGAGGAAGAAATGAAAGAAGGAAAAAAGGGAGGGGAGGAAAGGGAAAGAAAAAAGAAACAAAAGAAACAACACAATTACTATTGAGTTGTTTCTTTGAAAAAATAGAATAATTTAATGTGTCTGTGAAGTCATTAATGTGGATAGTTCCTCAATGAGGCTGATCACTCACTGCCCATCCTTTCCTGTCCATCGTATATAACTCCTCTTTGTGCTTCTCCATAACTTCAGAGCATTAGGCACTACTCAGCACTTCTTTCTCCCCTTTTCTTGACATTGAGAGCAGAATTGATGGATATGGACTGCTCTTTATTTTTCCATGGTTTCTCCTTGGAGTTTTCCATTTACCAATGCTGTTGTTCACACCATTTCTTCCATCTAATTCCTTAGTTGAAATATGTGTGTTTGTGTATGTGTTTGTGTGTGTATATAAGTGTATAACTATGCACATATATGTGCACATGTTGAGAAGTCTTAGTGTAGTTGTAAATTATTAAAACTTCAATTAAGCTATTAAAGTTTAAAACTGTTGAAAGATATTTGAGATTGCCTGATTGTGTATATGTGTGTAAGCATATGTATATGTGCCTATGCATGTAAGTATATACATGGTCAGGTGCATATATGCATTGTATACACAGATGTGATTGTACACAAGTGTATTATGCACTACAGTGCATGGATGTATTAATGTGTGCATGTGCTTACATGTTTACATAGTGTGCAAGCATGCATATATGCATACGTTTACTCCAATATTCAAATGGATCTATGAACTCTTTGAATTAAATAGGGAGATCCCTCCACTGATGCAAATCTTCACTTTCTCTGCCTTAACATTTGTTTGACTCATCTCTGTCTTCACAAATGTTTAGTACAGAAAATCCCCCCCCCCAAATCTCAGACTTCCCTCAAATTTTCCCATCCCCTGGGTGTCAGTAGAATACTCCAGCCCCTGCCTGTTCTCCCCCTTTCTCTCTTGCTACATAACAAGGCTCTTTTCTCTTCCTGATATATAATTCTTAGATGCTACCCTTTCTTTCTTTGCTGCTCAGACTTGACATATGCCCCTCCATTGCCTTCTGGGGAATGCTCATCTTTAGTTCTCTAGAATCAGTGGAGTTCCAAGTCTCACTGTCTGTCATCATGAAACACCAGTAAAATATTTATTTGGAAAATTGGGCTTTTACTATCATGGGGAAGTTGGATCAGGAAAAGAGCTCTGCAATTTACTAAAAATAGTTCAATTGACTCCTCTCTTTTTTGTTTCTGGGCTAAGCTCATTGTTTCCACATCCAGTCTGGCACAGATATGCATAATTAGACTATCTATATAAGGTGTCCATTCAGATTTATGTTGGAATATTTTTTTTCATCCACTTATTCACTGCTGTATGAATATTTGAGCCAAGCTCCACATGAGTCACAAATTTCTTCTGGGGGCTCCATGACCTGCTGGGGGCTTGATGTAACCAGCACAATGCCATTCACAAAGAGTAATATGTGAAGGATCTCACCATCTTCCAGGAATGGAATGCACATACCTTTTTGCCCATTAAAAAACTCCTTTATTGTGTATACTGGTACATTTCTGAATACATAATATATACACATGAACTTTACATGTCAGCATGTATAAATGAGTTAACATGTGACAATAAAAAGTACATTAGGAGAGAGATCAGGAAACATGGGTTCTGGTCTGAAATTTACTAATGAGATAATCTCAGCCAACAATTTACTGATCAAGGGACAAGGAGTGATGTTTAAGATCAATCTAGTTGTAGACTACTGTTAGTCTCTTTATTTGTGGAAAATAGCTTTCATACTTATCTGTTTGCTTTGGGGAGAATTGCATGAATCTAATAAATTGCAGATTTTACATATTTTTTTATGTTTGGTCTGTTTGACCATATGCATAAGAACAGAATTTATTAACTCTGGATTTAGGATTACCCCCAGACTTGTTGGCTGTGGAATTCTGAGACTTTCTCATGGAGTCCTTGGTTGCTTTGAAAAGACTCAGTAAATACTCAATTGTGATTATGCCCCTCCATTCATTTAGTTAAGAAACCACCAAGTTATTCTCTTTCTTTAGGAAATGGTGTCGCTTATTGAATCTAAGTTGACCTTCATAGTATTAGAAGACTTAGAACCCAGCAACTCAATAAAAACAACAAAGAACGGGATATGCACGTATGTATGTGTGTATGTGTGTGTGTATACACAGATCGTTCTACATACATCATACATCGTTCTACAGAACTCCACATAAAGTGATTTTTCTGTGAGATGAATTCGCCCAAGCACGTGGAGAAGGAAGCCTGGAGAGAGAGAAGGCTAACTTGTGGCTCAAGGACATGTAGGTACTTGGCATAGAGAAGTGAGAACAAGAGGAGGGACAGGCAGCTGGGACAGGTGCTTGGTGCCTGAGCATTGACCAAGGGAAGACAGGATATGCTAAGGAGGTGGGTGGGTGGAAAAGGGGTCAAGTTCTCCTCTCTAGGTGCCAGAGGTCTCAGGGGAAGCCCCTAATCCCACAGTGGTTCACTCCCCTGTACTTCTACTTTCCCTTGGATGGTTTGTTCTGGTGGAGGGGTGGGAGGATGTGGAGCCAGTGAAGGAAGAGGAGTGGGAAGGGAGGGAGGGAGATGGAGAAAGAGAGAGAGACAGAGATAGAGACAGAGAGACAGAGACAGAGATAGAGATTGAGAGACAGAGACAGACAGAGACAGACAGACAGAGACAGAGACAGAGAGACAGAGAGAGGGAGAGAGGAGATAGAGAGAGACAGAGAGGAGACAGAGACAGAGAGAGGGAGAGAGCATAATTTTATGGTCAGGTTATCATAGGTGTTTTTGGGGGAGAATACAGATTTCTTTTAGAATTCTTTAAAGTGAGGTTGTATGTGCATTATGTGAATTAATGTAAAGTAAAAACTGTCTCTCTCTATACACACACACACACATATGTCTATATAACATATATCTACATCTGTATCTAGCTATTTATATAATCTATGAGGAAGGTATTATCTCTGAATGAGGATGCAGAAAAAATAACACCCCAATGAACACAATGTTATCTAAAATATTTTGGCCATCATCAACACATTACTTTCTACCTTCAAATTTGACCCTTTTGGGATTTACTTCCATACTGTCCTTTGTTATGCTTCATGAATTTCATCTGATGCACCTGCAATACTCTGGAAGCTCACATTGGAGGTTATTTTCGAAAGCTTAGAGCTTATTAACACCTGTATTTGCATGCTTGTTGATATACAACAAAGTGGGTTTTTTGAGTGATTTCTGAGAAGTAGGTATACAACGACACAGTCCCTCCAAATCCTTTATGAGAATGCCAGTTCATAGAAATAGGAAAAAGATAAATATTTAATCCTGGCCAACAGGACAAGAGAGATTGACTAGAATGAAAACTATGTAGAAATGCATTTGGAAGGAGACATTCTTGTTGTTAATATACCATGAAGGAATATAGACAAAACATTTACTTGAACCAGCAGAGAAATGAAATTGCATTAGGGTTTTGGGTGATAGAACTTCTCAATCTAAGTCAAATTTGATCACTCTTTAAGGGAACAACCTTGTGTCAATTAACTGCCTAGGTGCAGTGAATAATGTTCAGAGAGGCTTAGCTAAGATACATTCAAGAAAGACTCCTGAGAAGCATCTGGAGGAAAGTGGGGTTGCTTTACTTTCAGGAAGAGTGGCTGTAACTAATATTTCCAAATTCCCTCTCTATGAATATAACACTGGGGTCTAAATGCCTCATGAGTAGGACATTTAGTGACCTAGGTGGCAGTTTCTGGTGCCCCTGAGCAAAGTATTATAGAGACAGCCAGCCTTTGAATACCTGCTAAGTCCTTGCTATTGAGGTATGTGCCATGTAACAGTACATGTCTCCTACTTTCAGGGGTTTTCTGATCTCTAAGGTTGTGTATGGGACATCATAGTGATCAAGAAAGCAAGTGTAATCTTAGGTTGTCATAAGAGAGCTGTGACCAGGAAAAGGGTGGTGACAGAAGGGTTGTTTTGATTAGGTCACGTATGGAGGGTTGGGTTCCATTCTAATCAAGAAGATCATCCTGAATGGTGAGTGACCTAGAGCATGTGACACATGAGTGTATGGGGATGCTTACCTGGAAAAGAGAAGACTGAGGGAGGACATAAGAAATGTCTTCAAGTAAAAGCTTTGTCAACAAGTATTTTTAAGTACTGTGTGCCATAAATTGGGTAAATGTGGGATGTGAATACAAGTAAAAAGAAAGACAAGTATTGGAAAGGCTAGTGAATGGAAAAAGGAATTCATTCAATATACATTGCCACAGTGGAGAGTACTAGAGACAATGGCTAGAATTTACAGAAGGGCAGATTTAGGTTGAAAAATAAGAAAGAGGAGGAGGAGCAGGAGCAGGAAAAGAGGAAGAGAAAATGAAAGCAAAAGAAAAAAAGGAAGAAGGAAGGCAGGAAGGCAGAAAGGAAGGCAGGAAGGAAAGAAGGAAAGAAAGAAAGAAGGAAAGAAAGAAAGAAAGAAAGAAAGAAAGAAAGAAAGAAAGAAAGAAAGAAAGAAAGAAAGAAAGAAAGAAAGAAAGAAAGAAAGGAAGAAGGAAAGGAAGGAAGGAAGGAAGGAAGAAAGAAAGAAAGAAAGAAAGAAAGGAAGGAAGGAAGGAAGGAAGGAAGGAAGAAAAGAAAGAAAAAGAAAGGAAGGAAGGAAGGAAGGAAGGAAGGAAGGAAGGAAGAAACCTAACAATTGGTCCCAGAATGGAAAGTGTTGCATGAAGAGAGGGTAGACATCCCTATGTGGAGATCTTCAAGCAAAGGATCATAGGATGATAGATTGTATAGGTGCAAAGGATTTTAAAAGCCTTAGAGTCTATGTCTTCATTTTATAGATGAAGAAACTGAGGCAGGGAGCTGTTCCTTGGTTTGCCCAGAGTCACACAGCTTCTGAGCCGACCTTTGGTGTTCTGGACCTGAAGCCAGCACTCTCCATGACATCACGTATCCTCTCAGAAGCTGAGTGATCCCGCAGGAATGAGGAGTGAGGGCTGATTCAGATGTGGATTGAACTAAATGGTGCTTGAGGTCTCTTCAAGTCTGATGTAAGGATATGGAAGCAGAGATTTAAAACCAGACATGACTTTATCATCTCTTGAGCTAAACTTCTTGATTTTAAAATTTGAGGAAACTGATCCTGACAGAAGTCAAGGAAGTTGTGCAGGCCGCCTTGGAGTTCATGTCTTCCTGACTCCAAGTTCAGGGCTCCCTTGGGTTGCTTTGACATAGGGTATTCTGATACAGTCAAATTAGACCAGGTGGTCTCTGAGTTTGCTTCCAAATCATATATTCTGGGATACTGTGATTTACAAAGTGAGATGAGCAAAATACACACAAAATCCCACAAGGAAATTATCTAACATCTATAAATACAACAAATACATGTTCACTAATTAAATAATTGAGAGATAATTATCTCTATGAATCTGAGGCTTTGCCATCATCCACAAGGCCTCATAGGTAGGCCCACTGGCAACATCTTCTCTAGAGAATCACATCCATAATCATTCAAAGAAAGATTGGAATCATCGACTCACTGCATGGAACAGTCACCAGGTAGAAAGATCAGCTATCATCTATGGGTGCAGTGTAGGGAAAGTACAATCACAAATATGGAAACAGGGCCAGTTGTTTAATATATCAGCCCAACTTAATCCAAATAACCCATGGTGAGGCTTTCCAAATGTTCTAGGTTATTGTTTTCTTCTGTTTTGCAGCGACATAATGTTTTCTTTTATAAGACATATGTATTTATTTTAAGCATTCTTTTTTTAAAATTTTGAACTCCAAAATCTTTCTCTTTCTCCTTCCCCTCCCCACCCACTGAGAAGGCAATCAATATATTGATTATACATGTGGAATTATGTAAAACACGTTTCTGTATTAGCCATATTAAAAAAAGAGTGAGACAACTTTAATTTATGTTCAAAATTCAACAGTGATATCTCTGCAGGTGCGCAGCAATTTTTTTTCTCATGAGTCCTTTGGAATTATCTTGATTCATTGCATTGAAAAGAATAGTCAAGTCTTTCACAGGTGATCAACATTATAACACTGGTGTTACTATGGACAATGATATCCTGGTTATTCTCACTTCAATTAGTATTAGTTCATGCAGGTCTTACCATGTTTTGTTTTTTTGTTTATAAATCATCCCCCTCATCATTTCTTATAGTACAATAGTATTCCATCACAATCATAGACCACAACTTGTTCAGTCATTCCCCAATTCTTGAGTATCTCTTCAGTTTCCAATTCTTTGCCACCACAAGAAATGGTTATACATATTTTTGTACATATAGGTTCTTTTCCTTTTTCTCTTTGTTCTCCTTGGGATATAGATATAGTAGTTTCATTGCTGTGTGAAAAAGATATGCTTTGGGCCTAGATCCAAATTGTTCTCCAAAATGGTTGGACCAGTTCACTACTGCAACAGTAGTTCATTAGCATACCTATTTTCCCCTCATCCCCTCCAGTATTTGTCATTTCTGATTGGTCTGAGGTAGTACCTCACAGTTGTTTAAATTCATAGTTTTCTAATCAATAGTGATTTTGAGCATTTTGTGATCTGACTATAGATAACTTAGATTTCTTTTGAAATCCACCTGCTCATATCCTTTGATCATTTATCAATTGAGGAATGACATTAAAAACATTACTCAGTTCTGTATATATTTGAGAAACAAGGTGTTCACCAGAGAAACTTGCTATAAAAGTATTTTTATATCATTTTACTGTCTATGATACATTTTGGCACAAAGTAGTTTCCTGGACTATCTCTTTTAATCGGGTCTATTTTTGTTTTTGCATTCCCTTAGACTATGATTGCTAGCCCCTGCATTTTTTTTTACTTTACTTGAAGCACATTAAATTCTGCTCCAGACTTTTGTTTTAATTCTGTGTATCTCTTTCTCTTTCAGGTGTGTCTTATGTAAATCACACATTGTTGCATTCTGGTTTGTAATCTGGTCTGCTATCTGCTTCAGTTTTATGAGTGAGCTCATACTGATTGTATGTTTTCCTCTTTCCCATTTCCAAAACTAGTCAATGACTAAGAAGACAGAGTTGATCCCATATCTTCCTCCAATCAGGAACAAAGTTGGCAAGGATATTTGTATATTTTCTAGCCAGCTTAACTTACTCCCACCCCTCTCTTCTGATGAATAGAATTAGAAATAATTTTGTTTAATGTGAATAATCATTATCCAATTTGTAGCTTTTTAGTCTCAGACCAACAGTTTTTAGTGTTTTTCAAGTCTGGATCTTTTTGTTTACAGACTTGTTGAAAGGTTGAACATTTGACTCTTTTATGAGAACATGGAGGTATTCCCAAATCTAGAAAATGATAACCACCATTTCTCTAGAATTTTCCAGTTTCCAAATCTCTCTGCAAGGATTAGATCATTGAAACCTCCGCATCAATGGGAGATTGGTAGGACAGCAGCTTTGAACATCATCTTCATTATACAAAGGGTAAAATGAAAGTTCAGAGGTTAAACAATGTTCCAAGGGTCACACAGTTAACAAGTATCAAAATGAAGATTTGTACCAAATTTGTGGCTTCCATATCCTCTGTTCTGTCCATGACTGCAGACCAAATAAGGAGGTCTAAGTGAGTATTCAGAACATTTGTTTCCCCATAATACTCTATATAATCCCACACACCTACTAGGGAAATTCTAGTTGAATTGAATTGAATAATGTTTCACTCTTCTGTATTCTCAGTGGGCAGATATGTGGCACAGTAGAAAGAGTGTCAGGCTTAGAGTCAGGAAGACTTACCTTCCTGAGTTCAAATATGGCCACAGACACTTACTAGCTGTGTGACTCTAAGCAAGTCACTTGAGGTAACCACTCCAAGATCTTTGCCAAGAAAAATCCAAATGGGCTCACAAATAGTCAAAAAGGCCTGAAAAATGACTGAACACCAATGTTATCAAGAGAAATTTCTGCACAAGAGCCTTCTGAAGTAGGTGGTAGAAATCTTTTTCTTTGCTTTCCAGATGAGAAAAATAAGGCTTAAAAGTGAAATGATGGGAACAGTGTCCCATTGTAAGGGGCAGAGTTGGGACAGGAACCAATGTCTTTTTAATCTGAGTACATCATCCTTTCCAAGATGCTCTGCCACTCAACTCCTCATGTTGAAACCTAATCTACCCTTGTATCTAATTTGGGTTAAACAAAAAGCCACTGATAGATAAGAATCAGTCAATCAACTAACATGTTAAGCACCTACTAAGGCACCTTTCAGGCACTGTACTAAGGTCTATCTTGCTGAAAAAGAAACTAAATTTCAGAAAGACAGATGGAGTGTTTTACTTCCCCCATCCCTCAAAAAAAATTCTACAGATATAATCATGAAGGTGAATTGATACACGGAAGACATTTATTTTTCTTTTGTAAAGGTGTAAATAGTTTAGCTGCCAAATATGCAAATATCCATTAAAATGTTATTGATTAAAAGAGAAAATAAGCACAAAGTAGTGATCTGATTGCCAAAATACTTCACAATCTTGGCAAAGCTATAGACAAGAGAAATAAATGTGGCTGATTCAAAGCATAAACAGATCGCTGGTGCTGGGAATGACGGTCCCTCCATCACAGACATATTCTATAAAAGACTCCCCTCTGGCAAGCAGGATCCCAAGAGCAGGATCCAAGAGCTAGAGCTGACAGGAGTCCTAGATATCTATTCCAAGCTCCATCATGTTATAGATGGAGGAAACTGAGGCACAGGGAAGCAAGAGAACTTGCCCAAGATCACACAGGTTTTAAGTGATGGAACTTTATTTGAACCAAATTCCTTCTTTTTTGTATTTAATATCAGAGATGTAATGAGAGTAGTGCCTGGGCGAAGTCGTAAGGAGGAGAGTAAGTTAGGCAGCATAGGACAGTGTGCCTTGCTTACTATAGTGTAGTAGCCTGCAAATTCCCAGAAGAAGGATAAAGGGATAGAAGCAGCAAGGAAAACCTTCCCTGGTCCTACAGTTGGACATGAGGGGATATATATGTCAGATCAGGGGCCAAGCTAATCGGACAGAAAAGGGGGGAACCCTGAGGTTACAGTTGGACCACATCACCCTTCTGGGGAGGTGGGGGGCAGAGGTGAGCAGTGGCACAGTGTGAATCCCCATTTCTTTCACTTGCTTTAAATACGTTGCCTCATGGTGCAGAAATGTACTTTCTCTGAGTGGGTAAGGTTATAATAACAGAAATAATTGGCACTCATCATGCATTGATGGTGGATTCCCTTCTTTACCTTATGCATAGGAAGAGTAGAGGCCGGGGCAATGAGACATTTTTTATTATAACCTGTTGATCTGGGCCAAAAGGATAGTCTTGAGATGCTTTGAGGCATGCCTTGGGCTGAGCCTATACAATTAGGATTTTCAATCTCTTCCTTTCTACTGGCTCCTTTCCTACAGTCTACAAACATGCTCATATCTTCACCATCTTAAAACCCTTTTATTCAACCTTTCCAACCTCAGTATCATCCTTGATCTCTTCTGCCCTTTGTAGCTAAATTAATCAAAAAGACCATTATTTGTAGTCAGTGGAGACATTCTGAATATTTGGATAAGTCCATTTACCTTGGCAGTGTACTTTCCAGGGATGTACACATTGATAACAAGGTTGACTCACCTTCCCTATTAGTATAGAGGACAGCACCATCCTCCCAGTTTCTCACTCTCCCAATCTAGGAATCATCTGGGATACCTCACTCTCCCTCATCCTCCCTCTATATCCAATCTTTTGCCAAGTCCTGTGGATTTCACCTTTGCAATATCTCTCCAATACATTCCCTTCTCTCCTTTCACATCGCCCCTACCCTAGTAGGACCCTCATCACCTCATCTTAATTATTATAATTATTTTGTATAATTATAATAATCCAGTCTTAATTATTGAAACAGCCTGTTGATGGGTCTTACTACTTAAAGTATCTCCCTACTCCAATCCATCCTCCATTTGGCCAGTAAAGTGATTTTCCTGAAACACATTCAACAGCTCATTCCCCTACTCTATAAATGCCAGTGGCTTCCAGTTGCTTTCAGGTTCAAAATTCTGTGCCACATTCAAAGCCCTTCATAGCTTGGTCCCCTTCTTCTTTTCCAGTCTTCTTACACTTTCTCCCCTGACACATTTTCTTTGATCCAGTGACAAGAGCCTCTTGGCTGCTCCATGACCAAGACATTCATGTTATAGCTCTGTTTATTTCCCCTATCTCCCATGCCTCTCTCCTTCCACTCTGACTACTGCCCTCCTTCACCTCCTGTAAATCTTAACTTCTACAGGACTCTTCTTAATTCCCATACCTTCTATGTGAATTTTCTCCTATTTCTCTTGTATACAGTTTGCTTTATACATAGTGTTTTGTATTTGTCTCCCTGAATTTGATTATAGTCTCCTTGAGAACAGAGACTGCATTGTGTGTTTTTTGTATAACTAGCACTTATCATAGTGTCTGGCACATAGTAGGTAATTAATAAATGTTTATTGATGGATTGATTGATGAGAATTATGATAAGGACCTATAGTGGAATTTTTTGGGGGGGTTTCATATAGTATAAGCATCATTTACCCTCTGTGTAGTCCTAAAATTAGGGCTGATGCACCAATTCATGGGAGCACTTAATTTCTCCTGGCTAGAAAGACAAGACACATTTTTATGCACCCTTAGCATGTAGAGATATCCCCAGGACCTTCCTTTTCTAGAAGGTTACATGCTTCATTGCTCCCCCTGCTAAAGGTTTTCATTCATTCAGGTCCTTACTTATGCTTGTGTTTTATTCTTCCAATGAAGTCTTATTCTGGTTCCTCATTTTGGTATATACATAACCCTGCATTCTCCAAAGGTATGTCAATAGACATATACCTGCTATTCAGCCTAACCAAGATGAACAGGTCTCTGGTGCAGAATCCCAGTGATGGATTATAAATTCTTCACCCAAGGAACAACCCAGGAGAGGTTGGAGAGTTTCCTCACCAAGTAGGCTGCAGGGAAAAGGTTTTTTTTTCTGCTACAATAACTCACAAATAACATTTAGTAGCTGTAGAACGTAGTAATTTGTGTTGGTGCAGAGTGTCTACAATGACCAAGGCAGAAATCCCTGCAGTAAGGCAATAAATAATCAGGCTATACCAAAGCAAAATGATGAGACTGGATCCAATCTTCTGTTAATACTTCTATCCAGTTCACTATATCAGCTCTACCCAGAGCTGTTCAGAACACAAAGTAAAACTGTTAGTGCCCATGAAAGGTCAGTCCCAATTGACCCAGTTCACATATGGAAGATTGATGAGAAAGAAGCAGAACTCTGATGGCTAATGTTGCCCTTTGTCCTGTTACAGCTCCATCTAAGACCATTCAGCATGTATAGAAACAGTATGTGTAGAGAAGTTGCTGCCTTCAGAACCAATGGGATCTGTCATTGTCATGCATTAGTTAATGGGGATCCAAGCTCTACTCACTGTTCCCCAAACTTAAATGTCTTGTACCACATGGTTTTGCCTTTGAAGTAATGAGGTGCATTTTAAATCTATAGTCATCTTTACCCATTTTCTGGAGTTTTCAGACACAAATACCTTATAGCCCTGCCTTCCATACCAGCTCTGGTCTCTCTTGTTTTTCCTTTTTTTTTCACAAGTTGAAAAAGCCCACAATTGGCCAGGGGCCCTATTATGTATGAAGATATCTTCTTTACCAACATATGGCCGTGCTCAGAATCACTGCCCCATACTTCAGCCTGCTCATCGAAGTCTAATGAGGTCCGCAGAGGTGACTGCATGACTCATCCAATGAAGTCATTTTTCCAATTAGCATTCTGACAAATGCATTAGAAGTAGGGCTGTTTCAATAGATTTGCACAGCTGCTGGCGAGATCAGGTGGCAGGAGATTTTCAGTTTTGTTCTGGTCAAATAACTTATTTTTACTCAGTCTGTGACTCTTGGTGCTGCTGGTGATTATCATATGTCATCTAAGTCTGCCCTACTCACAAAAATGGTCTCAGTAACGGAAGACATTTAAAAAGCTCCAAGTTATAACTTCTGATGGAGGAGATTTCATCATTCAGAAAGTTCAGGCCAGATTTCTATGAAATCCTGGCTTTGTAAAAGCGTACTTAAAATCTTAATCTCTAAGAGAGAGACAGAGACAGAGATAGAGAAAGAGAGAGAGACAGAAGGGAGGAAAGAAAAAAATAAGGTGTATTTTAAAAATAAGACATCTCTCTTCAAACAAGGGTCTATCTTTTTTAATACCAATGTCCCACCATTTTTGCTGAATATCTGCGCTTTATGAAATAGCACTGTCCCTAAAGTCTAAAAATTGAAGACCATCCAGAGGGTAATGGAGAGGCACATGGTGGGTGTGAGCAAGCCATGCCACACATAGGATAGACCCAGGGCCAGACCTCAGATGCCATCTAGTCCAAGACCTTCATTTTAGAAACAAAGTAACCCCAGGTCCAGAGGGATTAGGTGAATTTTCAGAGGTCACATAGGTGATAAACAGCAGAGACTTGGGTTTTTTGATTTTACAGCCAATCCTTTTTCCTAGGGAGGAGAAGTTGTGTCAAAGAAACCTTTAAATAAACTTGCAGCTATGAAGGGGGATGCTCCAGTTGCATGGGAAGAGAGGCAGTCACTCTTGGTCCACCTATCTTTTTCATTGGCATATTCTTGACATCAAGAGAAAGCAAATACTACCTCAGTTTATTAGATAGACCCACTTTGGCAAACTTATGGGCAAATGTTCCACAGTCCACTCCAGGGTGGGAAGAGGCAGGGCAGGAAAGGCTTTCATCAACCTTATTTGAAGAAACATCCAGATCCAAGAAATCTCTTTAAAATTATCAGCACAATTCAGTTGTTATTGGCTCATCTCCAAAGAAGAGTAATGAAAAAAAAAGATTGTGGCCAGTCAACCCTATTTTCCTGACGGAGATTTGACTTCAAATCTCTCAAAGTTGCCAGATGACTTTTCGTGAGAAAAGAGATGAGACCCCTAAGGTGAGAACCCTTCTCAGACTCAATCAATATCCAACAGTTCTGGAGAGTAATGCCCTCTCTGTACAACATAGATTCTGGGCTAGGCATCAGAGGGATTGGAACATTTTGAAGACTGAAGCCCGTCTTTCAATTCTGATGATTGCGAGGCTCAAGAAAGTCAGTGCTCATGATGGGAATACATTGGTACAATGAATCTAGAAAACGAGGGAGAGAATTCCATATCTATTTGTGACTGAATAATAGGGAGTATTGAAAGTCAAATTAGCAGGTGTTGCAGTGATATAGGTGAGAGGTGATCGTGTTACTCAGTATGGTGAATGCTTATGGGAGTGGAGGAAAGGGGATGGAGATAAGAGAATCAATCAAGATTTAACTTACTCATACTCTATTCTACAAAGCATAATATCTATTTCTCTTTTAAAATATAAACTTTTCAGGGACAAGATCTGTTCATTGGTTCTGGTTTTTATTTTTGTGGGGTTTTCAAATATTTTTATCACTAATGCATAAATAATGCTTTGCACATAGTGGATAAATAAGAAATGTTCATTAAAAAGAATTTAACTGAATTCAAGGAAATGCTGTCCAGGCTTGTTTAACTAAATTATTCAAACAATTCTTGAGGCTGCAGTCTGAAGCAGATGTCCAAAGAAAATAAGGGAACAACTAAATCCTGGGCTTTCTTACCTCCAGATAATTATAATGCTTCTGGAGAAGCCATATCCACCTTGGAACTCCTGAGTCCAAAGGCACGACAAGGCAGTGTAGACCATGGTTTCAGGATCATTGGTATCATAGCTTTGCCTCCCCCTATACACATAACTTGGGGTAGCTTCTTACCTTTTGAAACCTCAGATTCCTCACCTGGAGAAAAAAAGGGCCAGACGAGACTAATTCTGGGGTCTTGACCAGCTCTATATCTTGTGGACTCCTAAATCTGAGGGTCTGGTTACTCCATCACAGGTGATGATGCCAGTCTGACATACAAGAATGTGAGGGTTACTTGAATAACCAGGTGTAAAGTCAAACACAAGCAATTTTCCAGAGGATGGCTACTGTGAACAGCTTTCAAGATTCTGATTACATAGTATAGTGAACACTCTGTTTATTCAGTAACAAATCAGAGCAAAACATTCACAGAAAATCAAAATGCAGCATTCACCATGCCACAACTGAACAGCTTATCACTAAAGGCCACATGATTTTCACCAAAGTGGCCACATAGTTTTGAACAAAGTACAATCATTTAGTCAATCTATCCCTTAGAAACTCAATCATTCAATAATAAAGCACAAAAGGTCAAAGTCCTCCACCCATGGGACACACTAAGTTACAAATCAGTCACGATTCAGTCATCAGTCACCATTCAAATCATTGGTCACTGCCTAGTCATCAGTCTGTATGTCACTACTCAGTACCCCCTTGAGGGGTACTAGAAAACACAGAGGCCATCCACCCTTCAGTCACAAGTAAATCACAATTTCATCACTACTCAGTACCCCAAGAGGTCTTTTCATCTTGACTCAGGGCAGGCTTTCAGCTTCCATGGCTCCTCTTCCATGGTCCCACCCCTGCTTGAATCTAACCAACTGCTGAGTCCAAAGGCAGACAGCTCCCAGTTCCTTGTCCAGTTCTCTGTGCCATTCCTGCTCCACATTGGAGCTCACAGTGTCCAGTCCACCTCAAGTCCTTCACAGCTTCTGTTCCTGGGAAGAGAAAACTTAACAGATCTACACACAAAATACTGACACTACAGTCATACTTCCTCTGGCAGCTCCAACTGGCCCTCAGGAATCCTCAGCAGCTTCAGCTAGCCCTCAGAAGTCCTTAGCAGCTCTGTTCTCAAAATCAAAATCACTTTCTCCCATTCTCAAAACCAAAATCACTTTCTCCATGGAAGTTCTAGTTCACAAAGGACCACTACTGTATTAGCCTTCTGATTAGTCTTACTTCTAACCTCTCCTTTCTCCCAGCCTCCCTGCCCACACATAACTGCCACAGTCAGAAATGTGTCTCTCTCATTCCTTTGCTTGGAAACTTGTAGTGGCTCCTGAATACTTCATCGTCAAAAGACAAAAGTCTTAACCAGGTATACAAATACTTTAATCAACTGTATCTTCCTGCTTTGGACAGAAGCAGCTGGGTGGTTCAGTGAAAAGAGCACTTGTCTTGGAGTCAGGAGGGCCTGAGTTCAAATATGGTCTCAGATATTTATTAGCTATGTGATCCTGGGCAAATTACTTGAACTTTGCATCAGTTTCCTCACATATATAAAATCAGGGTAATAATAGCCCTTACCTCACAGGGTTGACGTGATGATCCAATGAAATAATATTTATAAAAAGCTCTTGAGATATTGTCTGGCATATAGTTGGTGCTATATAAATGCTTATTTCCTTCTCTTTGAAGTATTAGTTCACATTCCTCCCTTAATACTGGACTAATCCTGGTTATTTCTTTTGGTACTTACCAACAAGCTATAAAAAGGGAGTCAAAAGTAGGCATCAGAAAATGGATTATATAACTCTAGGCATGAGTATTTCATTCTAATTCACAATCCTCATGTAAGATTACAGTTTATTACTCAACCAAAACATGAAATGGCCTTTGAGTTTTCACTCATCTATGTAAGATACCTGAAGAGATGCAGTCTCAGTTGAACATCAAAGGTGGGAAGGCTTTTGGAACAAATGTGGAGGGGTGAGGTGAGATGGTTTAGCTCAACAACTGATGGTTTCATAAAAGTCAGTATTATTCTGTACCAGGATTTCCCCCCCTGAGATGGCAATAATATTAGTAGAAAATGCATTAGATTTGGAGTCAGAAGTGTTGGGTTGAAGTTCTCTTTCCTCTGCTTTGCTGGCTGTGGGACTTTGAACAAGTCACTGAAACTCTCTGAGAGTCTGTTTCCTCATTTGTCAAATGGTGGTCCCAATCATTCTTTCACCAACAACTCCCAGGGGCTTTATGAGAATACCATAAGGATAATGTATGCCGATGTCTTTGTCAATCATAAAGAACTCCGTTTGTGAGAGTCATCAATCCATTTTCTTTGTAGTAAATGTATATACTTAAATTATGGGACCTTTTTCCCCCATGTCTACAAAGGTAAATATTTATAGTCATCTGGTTGGTATCTTGCCTGACAATATGGGATGTGTTTAGGGGGAAAATGAGAGGGAAATGAAGAAGCAAGCAATTCAAAGCTTTAAGTAGAGATAAAACTACCTATTGTGATTTCTGTATTATGATTATATAGCGTACTAAAACCAACTTCTACTCTCAGGCTTTTAATGTCCTGTGAAATTGGGGCCGTTGTGATAACGTGTTGTTTCCTTTTGGAGATGTAATTTTAGATTTAAATAAAGATGCTCTTTATGGAGCACATGTCTTTCTTCAAATCACCATAAAGCACCATAAAGCAAAATCCACGGAAGACTTTATTATTCCATTGACTTCCACTATGAACATGAAGATGTGGTCGTCATAGAGAAAGAATCACTAATAAATTAAGTTTTTTTAAATAAATGGGGGATTAAGGGGTTTTTGTTTGTCTGTAATTTACTTCTATGTGTTCTGTCTGTCAATGAGTATGTAAGAGTCTGGTGTGCAAAAGCCATGCCATAGACCTCCTACTCTACCATATTCCAGACTGGTGTTTGGCCTCCAATGTCTGTGATTATTATTCCCAAAGCCATTCCAGAGACCTGATTCACGTCTGAGAGAAGCTCTAGACCATGGATAAGAGAAAGTCCAGTAACAAGTGTTCCTATTTTCCAAGAAACACCTTGGCTCTGTTAAGAAAGCCTCAAAGCAGAAGGAGGTCGGAAGAACACAGAGACCTGCTAATCATTTAATTCATCTGAGAAAGAAACAAAACTCTAAACACAACAGGGGAGTGAAATTAATCATTTGGAAGGACAATCCATTTTTTCCTCAGAACCTACCAGGAATTGGCTATAACTTAATGGACATTCTAACTCTCAGTCAAACAGAGGATTTGGACAGAGACAGTGTTCTTGATGTGTGGAGGCAGTCAATGCAAAAGATTGAAGCTAAAATGACTGAGAAGTGACCTGTCTTCCAAAGGAGCTCATTTTCTGAGACTAAGAATCTGAGAGTTTATAAAGAGGAATGCTACAATGCACAATATAAAGAAGAATTCTACAACACGAGTGATTAGATTTCCCTTGTTCTGATATCTACTCACGTGACAGCTAGCCTTTCATACTGAAAAAGACAAAGCTTAGACTATGGGCTATAATAATAAAGAAAATTACAGTGACAACTCTTCCTCCCATTAGAGAGAAGTCAAACTTTAGCTGAAGAGTAAAGCTAAAGAGCACAATGGTAGCAGCAAAAGCACTGCAGAAGAGGTAGGAAGTCTGGGGAATATCGAAGGTAGAATACAGAAACGTGACATCCAGGTGGGAATTCACAGTGATGTCACTACAAGATGTCTATGGCTCTAAAGTATAGGAAGTCAGTATCCTGATCATACTCATTTCTCACATTTATACTGCCAGACACAAGATCTACTTGTATCTTGTCTTCCAACTGATATTTGTACATTTTTGACATAACATACCTCAGGTTAATGAGAAGAAAACCTTTTTGCTACTTTGTCTACTATTATATTTCATTCAGTGTTTTTGCTTTGAACCTATTGAGTCCTTTGGGTGATTAATAAAAGTAAATACATTGGTGGGG
>CM053597.1:4652087-4665031 GCA_028646575.1 Pseudocheirus occidentalis
TTTTAAATGTTCTTGTACTAATGGAATAGGAAGATTGGTGCATTTCTCCTTTAAACAGTAAATAGGGCTTACTATCCTTGGAAATCTGAGTAAGCAGCTGTATTTACCGGGGAAGTTTTATAATTCTCTGGTCCTGAATAGGTCATAGCTTTTTCAGCTCCACTGGATTGAAATCCTAAGTAGTGATTATGTACAAACCAAAGAGAAACGTGACTGTTGGTGTGGAGAAATGTGCCCCAATGTTTCCATTCTAGACTCCCAGAATGGCAGGTTTATAGTTAGATGTTCCTCAAAAGGTACTATAAAAATGAGGGGGGGGAGGGAAAAAGGAAAAACCCTAGAAGAGAAAATAAGATGAGCTCTTCTATCTGTGGATATTATGCACACCAATCAATTTTGTGTAGAAACAATGGTAGAGATTGGAATTTTCAACCTGCAAAAGGAAGCAATAATCACAAGCAAATAGTGGAATTTTGAGGTATGTTTAAAAAGAAGTCTCCAGAGTCCTGGGAAGGGTTATGGTTTGAATAGTTTTCTAGTAAAAAAACTCTAGTAAAAAACATTCAGTGATCAACATTCAGTGATTTTGATAATTTTTCTATACTTTTATAAGTATGGAAAGAAGGTGTTTTAACAGAAAAAAATGCCCCCTACCTTTTTGAAGAAATGAAAAAAATTTGAATTTCCAAAATTTCTAGGCTAAAGATTCTTATTTTCATTTTTGCCTCCGATTTACTTAGAATTGAGCCACTTTTATCTCTAGTTAAAAAGCAAACATCGTTTTAAATAGGCAGTTATGACAGGCATTAATGATTATGTACAAACCAGGGAGATGTGTGAGTCGACATGAGGAAATGTTCTAGACTCTTTCCAATCTACTTTCCCAGGGGATAAAAATGGGACTGGGAGTCATTGAATGAAAACAAGGGAAAAAAATAAGGAAAAGGAAGACAAAATTGGAAGTTGTTATTAGACACATTCATCAATTCATATGAAAAAGTTCAAAGATTTTGATTGAGAGTGGATAGAGCTTTGGATAAAAAAACAGCAATACTAGGATTTGAATCCTACATCAAACACTACCTGTGTGACTATGAGCAAGGTATGTTCATTCTCTGAGGCTCAGTTTTCCTCATCTCTAAAATGGTGACATTAGTGTGTGTTATTCCTGTCTTGAGAGATAGAGTGGAGTGGCAGAGTGAGCTATCATCAGAGTCGGGAAGACATGGATTCAAGCCTGGCACCTGACACATGGTGGTTTTATGACTATTGATAATTCAGTAGATAAGCCCTCCAGCCTTCAGGCAGCTCTGTAGGACCCAGTGACAGATAAAGGGCTGACCTATATTGGCAGAGTGAATTTCCTCAGCATAAGTCCTGCACACTTAGAAAATTACAAGATCCGACTGCTTCTTCTTTTCCTTTTGTAGTGCTCCATCCCATGCCTCCTTCATTGGGTTTTTGTAGAAAAAAATGAAATTATTTGTGGAAGGTGGAGTATATACTTGTATACACATACATTAAATGTACATACATGTGCATATATACATATATGTCTTTATATATGGGCATTGCACTTCAACAAAAAAGAGCTATCTCTTATAATTATCCATTGAAAAAGTACAGCTACTTTTTAAAATGCAGATAGCATTTGAAAATGTAGAAGTCATTGATTTTAAACTACCTTAAATGGTGAACAGGCAATGAAAAAATGTTTTCTTCTCTGGCTCCTAGAAGTACCACCTTCTGAGAAGGAAAAAAGAAGGGAAGTCGTGCTCTTCTGAGCATTTCATTCTCTCTTTGCAGGTCAACTCAATGGGGGAACTGTCCAATGGAGAACGCTAGAGTCAATGCTTAGGGGAAAAAAATGACCACATATTGGCAAAATTGTCATGAGTGGCCCAGCTGCCAGTGTATTGTAATATTTTGGGTTAAAAAGCAACATAGAGGGAGGAAAGATGCAAGTCTTTTAAATATGGATATTCCTTCCCCAGGCTCCTGTGTTTGAATTGGCTTGGATTCCCTACACCCTTCCTTTACCCTGATGACTCATTGAGACTAGACTATCAAATGTGGTGGCTACTACCTTTCTAATAGCATCTGCACCTGTCCCTGGCTCTTTTTGTCTACTGAGAATCCCACCTCCAGCCCTCAAAGTCTTACCCTGCACTTTTCATGAAACAGGAGTCAGAGGGAATTCCGGTCTCCCCAGCCAATATGCATATGAACAAAGCTGCCTTCCAATACCTTCCACTCAAGTGACCATCTAGCTGTGCCTTTAACATCACTATGGATGGCAACACCCTCTGCTTTGGGCAGACCTCTTTGCAACTTAGGACATTTTCAAGAACTCTCTTCCTGAATATTAACTACCTCCCATGTTTTCATGACATTCAGTCTCCTCATTCTTCTGCCTTTTTTTTCTTACTCAGTCTCCTTTGCTGCACTTCTAATCAGCATGTATGGAAAGAACATGGGTATCATTTAAGGGTCTGTCCTGGGCCCTTTTATCCACCCCCTCCCCATTTCTCCCTTCTTTTGCTCCTCAGCACAGCTAGGAAAAACCGCGAATAGAGTTCCAAGCCTGAAGTTAGGAAGACCTGAATTCAAATCCAACCTCAGACACTTGCTAGCTGTGTGACCCTGGACAGGTCACTTAACCTCTGCTTCAGTTTCCTCGGTTATAAAATGGGGTTGGTTATATCACCTACCTCACAAGATTGCTATAAGGATTTAAATGAGATAATAAATGTTTCTCTTTTCCTCTATGCTTTCCCTTACGTTCATTTGGTGAACTCATCACCTCCCACTACCAACTTCCATTTTTACTCATGTGACTCCCAGATCTTTCTAGCTAATCTTAATCTCCCTCTTTAGCACTAGTCCTGACATTTCCAACAATCCCTTGTATGTGTTGAGTTGAATATTCCAGAAGCATCTCAAAATCAACATGTCCAAAACTTTGGTCATTCTCTTTCCCCACAAATTATCTCCCCTCCATGCTGTGCAAAAGCTAAGGTGGAAAACGTGGGTGTTTTGAGGGGAGAGATGATGAGTTTTGTTCTGGAATTTCTAAGTTAGGACTTGGGAACCATCTACAGAGAAACGACAACTGAATATCTGAAAGGTAAAGGGATCACCAAACTTGATAGAGAATAGAAGAGCTTCCAGAACAGAGTCTTAGGGAACACATGCATTCTGTGGTTTTATCTCAGATGAAGATTAAGCAAAAGAAATCAAGAAAAAGCAGGTAAGTGGACAGGAGGAGAAGCAGGAGAGAACAAGCTAAGGAAAACTTGGAAACCTCATGTAATGCCTTCCCTCTTATGTTACATTCTAACTAACTTCCATTTGCCCTCTGTGTTTCTTGCATGTGCATACTTATTTGAATATCCCACAGCTACCACCACCACACACTTCCAAACAAAATATTAGAGTGTGAGTTCCTTCAAATAGAGATGGAGTTTTCACCTTTTTTGTCATATATAATCAGAGCTTCGCACAGTGCCTGACACATGAAGCTGAATAAATGCTTGTTGATTGACTGATTTCAGGTTTGCCTGGCCATATGCACAGGAAAAAAAAAATCAGAGAATTGAGGCTTAGTCTCTCTAGACTATGCCCCACTAAGAAGAAAGCTGTGAAACTGGAAATCCTAGCAGCTGGGAAGTTCTTAGCAAATATTCATTAGCTATATAACCTTCAGAGATTGACAATTAGAAAGTATATGGAGTAATTGAAGGGAAGATAGGTTCTAGCCTGGACTTTGAGACATGTTTATTTTGCAACTCTCTAAAAAGCACTTAACTTTTCAGTACTTCCAGACAAATCTCTAAGACAATAATAGCAACCATGATGATGATGATAAAAGTAGCTAATATTTTTATAAACATTCATCTCACATTTTAAGGTTTAGTCTGTGCTTTCTGGATGTTATTCCACTGGATCCTCAGAAGAACTCTGGGAAGTGAAGAGTTACTTTACATACGAGGAAACTCAGGCAAAAGTTGAAGTGATCCGCTCTGTTTCCATCCCCACTAGGATCTCCCTATAATAATGTTCGCTAACTTTTACATAGCACTTTAAAGTTTACATAGTACTTTATAAAAATTAACTTATTTAATCTTCCAAACAACCCTTGTAGGTCCCTGCCATTATCACCCCCATTTTACAGATAAGGAAAGAGAGAAAGCCTGACGTTAAGTAACTTGTTCAGGGTTACACAGTAAGTGCCTGAGGTCAAATTTGTGCAAAGATTTTCCTCATTCCAGGTCCAGCAAACTATTCAATCTACCTGTCGCTGCCCTAGACAAGAAAACAACAGATCTGCTTAAAAGCAAACAGAAATGAATGATCCTTGTAAGTTTTTGTAAGGTCTGTGCAGGAGAAACTCAAGTCCCTGAATCAGGATGATGGGGTCAAAATAGTCTCTGCAAAACAGAATTCACTAAGATTACACTGCTCTTTGTTCTAAAGAGTTTGAGATTGGTGGCTGAGAAGCACTTGTTGGGAAAATGGGAGGTCTCAGTTGCCATGGCTTTGCAATGGAGACCTTTTGCTTTTACTACTTTGAAATCTTGCCCTTTTAAGAAAGAACTAGAGAAAGCCTTTGAGTTAGTTTAAGGTGGAAAACATGGCAGTGCCTACTTTTCCCTGCAGAAGAAATAGTTCAGTATTTCAGCTAAGGCAGAAACTGAAGGCAGCCCAGCCCAGTTAATGAAATACCAAAGAACAGAAACATTTCCATAACAGCAGAGTCTGTCTGAGACAACTGGGGGAGCAGATCAGCATCCAGGAGATTAAAAGATGAGTATCAGCAGAGTCTGTGAAGGCAGTGATTAATGGTCCTGGTAGGGTCAGTAAAATGGCACCATTGCTAGGAAGCAGTGGCCTTCACTAGTGGATAGATGAGTTTGCCATATTGCTTCTGCTTCACATACACTCATTATGTTTCCCTTTCTATGCATGGCATCTCTTTCTCCAGATCACGTGTGTATTTGTGGGGAAATATATCCCAAATTTATGATTTGATTATGACGTTTTTACCCTGCTTCATCAGATGCTTTTACTTTGACCTAATGGCACACTCTGATTGATGACTAAAGATGATCATATTTGTTGAGACATAACTTATGGTTTTAGGAAACAAGAATTTACAAAGGGCTTTCTAACTGGAGCAACTATGCAAGGGGAATGGCTGCCCCAAATTGTTACATTAGGAATCCTTTTCCTCACATTGAATCAAAACCTGCCTCTTTGCCATTACAATTTATTGCTCCTGGTTACAGAACTTAAAAAAAAATTAGAGCTGGGAGGGACCTCACTGGACCTCTAGTCTAGTTGATAACTCACCATGTATCGCTTCTATAAGACATATAACTACTGGAAGAATGCGTCTCATGTCTCTCTGGATGTTATATTTATGGACATTTGGGTATCAAGTTAGGTAATGTGTGCAAGTAAGTAATGTGAGGAAGAAGCAAAAGGACAGTGAGGGAAATGAGTATAGCTCAGAATATGTCCAAGAGAGGCGAAGAGCATTGGAGTCCTCACACGGAGGTAGTCAGACAGATGCCGGATGCTTCCTTTTCACTGTGGGGTAGGTGTTCACTTGCCAATTCCTATTTGCTTATTAATTAAATAAAACTCAAAGCTTGCAGACAGACTCCTTGAAAAAAGTGAGAAGAAGGTGAAAGTCATTGGCATTCCTCTCCAGCTGCCTGATGTAATGTGACCTGAAGTCCTGGGGAATGGTGAAGTGATGTGAAAAAAGTCCATCAAGTGGAGACACACAGCCCACGTCAGCCTCTGCAAGGGAACAGTATTAATGGTGCCCTGTGAAAGCCTATTACATAGATATCCTGAAATATTAAACAATTTAACAGCCGGAAGAAGACGTTCACCCCTCTGGAGACAGCACCTTGAGCCCTGGGAAGTACTGTCAGATAAAAGATTTTCAATATTTCTTTAATTTATCTTAAATACCATTAAAAAAGTTTTTATTTCATTTCTTTTATTCCCCTTTAGTGGGATGTGACATAGCTGTATGCATTCTGTTTCTTATATTTTCCAACTTCCAGAGAGAAAAAAGTTATCTAGGGGCATCTGTTTACCCCTTTATATGGACATTTCCAAGGCTATCTGCAAAGCAGAGAGAATTTCTCCTATTAGGAAGCACTACTTTCTTTTTTTTCCTCTCATCTCATGGCCTTTGAACAAATCTGGTGTACTGAAATGCTCAGATTTTTGCCGTATTTATCTGTGTATAGACTTTGCTACTCTTTAATATTGAAAGCTCACAGAGAGCAGGAGCTGGGTCTTATTTTCTATTATCTCCTTCAGTACCTTTATACTTTGTGGGTGAGTATGAAACATTGAATTAATTCATTTTTCAAAACTTGATGAGCATTTTTTTGCTTTCCAACAAGGCACAAGGCTCTGTTCAAGGTCCTATGGATACAAAGATTTAAAACTTTATCAGCTGCCTGTAAGGAGCTAACATCCCAAGGGAGTTGGGGAGACTGACAGTGTGGACACTAGAGAGTGCATATACGAATCATGTCATCTTGGAAAAATAACTCGCCATCTTCAGAGCCTTCCTTCCCTCAGCTTTTGAATGTGACTAAGGAACTTTGCCCTTTCCCTCCCATTTCTTCTTTTTCTTTTCCATCTAATCTCTTTTCCATTTCCATTGTTGTCACTATCATTCACCTTATGACCATTCGTCAAAGATATTTTGTTGTACTCCTACTCATCTACCTCCCCTGCCCCGGTACCCCTGTTTCCAATACACCCTTCAAAATGTTGCAAGTACAACCTTTTTAATGTAGAACCATATTCAAGTAATCACCTGCTTAAAAAGGGTCCTTAGTTCCCAATGTAAATTGTTATTTGCACTCTGAATTCCTAATCATGGCATTTGACGTCCTCATGGGTTTGTCCCTAACTTTCCTATTACACACTCCTCCTTTTCTTCTTCATATGGAATGGAGGAGGTGGTTTCATAAAAATGATTCATTTTCATCAGCTCGAGGTCCTCTGCTGTCCTCCCAAAATCCAGACCTTTGGATGCCCCAAAGTCCATCGTTGCAAATGACCTGAGATAAAACTCTTCCCCAAAGTAAAAAGGAGCCTCATGGCCTTCAATCTGGCACAGGGGCATGATGAGGTGACTTAGAGTAGTACACTTTACTCTTTTGACTCTTCTCACAGCTGTATGAGTGCTAAGGGCTCCTCTTCATTCTGCCCTACCACTTCAACTTTAATAAACATAGGATGAGGGGCAGCTAAGTGACACAGTGAATAGAGCACCATCTCTGGAGTCAGAAAGACCTAAGTTCAAATCCAGCCTCAAGTACTTAACACTTACTAGCCCTGTGACCTTAGGCAAGTCACTTAACCCCAATTGTCTTGACTTCTCCCCAAAAGAAAAAAATCCATAAGCATAGGATGGAAACCATTTCTCCAAATTTTTGAAGTTCTGATTTTCCTTGTAAACCTCACCCAGCAACATACAAATTCTAGTGAAAATTTTCCTCACTTCATTTTTCCTCCTTGCCTTTTCTTTCATTTGGCTTCAAAAGCCTTTCATAACCTTTGGAATAGTCTGACAAGGTACTCCCTTCCATATATGATGCAGTCCCATCACCCTGGCCTTGTTACTGCTCCTCCTCCAAGACACTCCATCTGCTGACTAAACATTTTTCTTGACTGTTTACCAGGTGTGAGTTTGTCCCTTCCCATCTCTGTTTAATGGTTTCCCTGGTTTCCTTCACATCCCAGATAAAATCAGAGCTTCTTCAATAAACTTTCCCTATCCCCTTCCCATTGATCCTATTTCTCTCAGGTCATCTCCAATTTCTCTTCTGTGTGTAGTGTTGGTACATAGCTATTTTCCAGTAGGCATTGCCATTAGACTCAGAGTTCTGGGAGTACAGCAATGATGCTTTGCCTTTCCCTCTGTTTCCAGCACTTAGTTATCATGGTGGGTGCTTAATAAATATTTCTTGTTGACTTTACTTCCTTAAAGTGATCCTTGTTTTCAAAAATTCTTCTCAGACTCACAAGGATCATAGAAAGCTTTAGATCTGGGATGAATCTCTCATTTCACAGAGGAGGAAGCTAAGATCCAGAGGGACAAAAACACTTTTCTATGGTAACATAACAAGGATTTCAGGGAGGATTCAAACTTCAAACCCACACCTTTCTGACTCTTGGCTCATACCTCTCCCACTATTTCACCATCCCTCTTCTGTATTTCCTCCTTTGGCTTCCCATAGCATCCTCATCCTGTCATTTAGTTGGGAAATTCATGAGTCACAGTGGATTAGTGGCCAGAACTCTGGACTTGGAGTCAGGACAGTCTGGATCAGATCTTACCTGAGATACTTGTTAGCAATGTGGTCATGAACTAATGACCAAATGTGTTAAGGTCCCTTTCCTCTTTTCTGAAATGGGGATAATCATACCAATAATAAGTGTCTTATAAGTTGTTGTCACATATTCAAATACTTAGATCTATCTCTTATCTTCTTGATTCCAGATAGAGATTCCAGTCCATCAATGTCTGCCAATTCTGTACAATTCTCCTCTCAAAATTTTGACCCAGACAGTCTACCCAATAGATGGGAGTCTTTCTCTGTTTTCTCCTGACATCATGAGAAAGCCTTTTGACTCTCAGCCCATCATCCCTCCATCTGGTCACCTGGCCAGCCCATCCTTTCTTTTCATCACAAAATTTCTCGATTGCAATTTTCCTCTTTTTTTTCCAGAGGTCCTCTATATTATAAGTAATATAGGTATAATATAATAAACAATAATTTAATATTCAATATACATAAATATAATATAGTATATGTAATATATTGTTATATAATGTAATATAAAATATATTATATTATATAATAATATAGATCAAAAGATCTATATTATAACCTCCTCCAACCCAGTGTCTACTTCTCCCATAGACTCTGTGTCATTCCTCTACCTAGCTCTACGGAAATTGTGCAGTTGGTGGTCTCCCTGTGATACCATAATATCAATAAAAGATTTGTATTGAATCACCAAGACTTTGCCGTTATGGGAAGCTTGGAGTTAGTAAAAAGAGCTTTGTAATTTCCCAAAAACCATCTAGTCCACTCTCCTCCTCCATCCCTTTTTACTGTATGCTCAGCTTATTGTTCATTTGCTTTGTGTATAATATAGACATATTTATGCATATGTGTATATATACATACATACATATGTATGTATGTATCTGTGTGTCTATATCTATCTGTATATGTACATATATATTTCTGTGTATGTGCATATATGTATACATATACGGATATGTGTGTATATACACATACACATAGTGTTGGAAAGCTCTATAGCAATCATGGATGCAAATTGATAAACATTCAAGTACTGTATGTGCCATTAAGCATTATTTGGGGCTTTGTCCATAAAATATGCTTTCAGAGGTGAAGGTCTCTTTCACTTCCATTTTTTTGTCCTCTGAACCTAGCATAGCCCAAAGCATACAGTGAATTCTTAACAAATAGTTGTTTCTTGATTCCTTAAGATATAATGTTGAAGAAGTTATTGAAATAATCACGTGTAAATCATGCAACATTAAATTATTTCTGTGTCAGTCAGCCAACCACTAAGTGAGAACTGAGCTTGTGGCAACTGTGTCCCAGGCTCTGAAGAAACACAGATGCCCCAACTAGTATTGTTGATGCTAGAAGACAGGGCCTTTTTTGGCTCCTATCTTTGTTTCTCCAATGCCTATCACTGTGCCTGGAATATGGCAGAAAAATAAATTAATATATTTATATACATATATATGCATGTGCCTACGTATCCATGCCAGTTCAAGTCAATAAAGGTTTAATTACCTATTATGTACTGGCCACTATGCTAAGAGCCAGATATACAAATAAGATATAAGATATTCCTTTCCCTGGAAAAACTTAGAATCTATGAATGATGTGATGTTCAGTCACTTTAGTCATCTCTGACTCTTCACAATCCCATTTGGAGTTTTCTTGGCCAATGTAGTAGTGTGGTTTGTCACTTCCTTCTTCACCTCATTTTATAGATGTGGAAACTGAGGCAAACAACAGGTGACTTGCTCAGGGTCACACAGCTGTTTTGGATTTGGATTCAGGAAAATGAGATTTCCTGACTCCATGCCTGGTGCTCTATCCATTGAAACACATGGTTGCCCTTACAATCCACTAGAGAAAGACAACACACACAAGGAAGCTGAAAAGTGTGTGTGTGTGTGTGTGTGTGTGTGTGTGTGTGTGACAGAGAGAGAGAGAGAGAGAGAGAGAGAGAGAGAGACAGAGAGAGAGAGAGAGAGAGAGAGAGAGAGAGAGAGAGAGAGAGAGAGACCTCCATACACAGTGCAGGGACATTATGTTCTGTGGAATTCAGGGCAAATAGAGGAGCTGATAGGAAATGGAACGTTATGTGGAAAGTTCTGAACCCTCTATAAAGGAAGGCTTTGGGGGTACTTTGGTACTCTTCCCTCCAGTCTTTCATCAGAGAGGAGAGGTTTGTGAGCATCAAAAACTCAGTCAATCAGCATGACGACAAGATTTCAATTGATTAGCATATCCCATATTTCAGGAGAAGTATGGTATTCTATGTATTCAAAACCAAACAGAGCTACAGACAGAAAATGCAGAGTGACCTGGGTAAATGTATGCATATATGGATGTATGTTTATTTGTAAATAGTTATGTACGACTGGTGACAAGCTGTGCCATGATCTGAAATTCAGTCTCTTTAGGTATTTGCCAAAATCATTGAAATGTTGTGAGAATTTTTATTTCTATTCCTCCCACATAACATTCTTATACCCATTTTCATATCTTTTGACTGCCTGAAATATTCTCCCTCCTCAACTCTTCTTTTTGGCTTCCTTCCAGTTTCAACTCAAACCTCACTTTCTGAGAGAATCCTTCCCCCTCCCACCTGGGCCTTCTTCTTGACACAGTCTCTCATCTTTTACTCATTTTTACTCATATTTTTACATATATGTAATGATAATGGAATTTGGAGATACCACTGTATTGGCTTTGTTTTTGAGTTGAGTGTTAAAACTCAGAACTTGTGAATCCCACTTCTGGGATGGACTTGTTGACTGAAGAGAGAGGGCTGAACTGGGAGGAGCCATGAATTGGGAGAGAGGTCCAAGCCAAGAGAATGCCAGAAGGACTTTTGGAGAGTAGTATCCAGTATCATGGAGCCTGAGTTGCTGAGAGAAAGAGTGTTGAGGGCCCGTTGGAGCTGCCCAGGACTTTTGAGAACTGCTGAGAACTGAGGAAGCATGGCTGTGATGGTGGTGTTTTGTTTGTCTGTTTTGACATTGTTTTGTCAGATTCACCTGCTGGTGAAGGACAGTTCTGCTGTTGTAGAGGTCCTGGAATCATGCTGTTGGTTCAGAAGCCCTGAAGGAGGATTTTCTTGTGGTATGTTTACAGAAATCCTGGAAGAGGACCTTGCTGAAGTTTTCAGGGCTTCTGGGACTGTTCTTACAGGCAGAGAGAGACTTGATGAGGACACTGGCTATGGCTTTCTTGAGCTTTGTCTCCCCAGGAACTGAGATGGCTGAGGTTTTGCCTCCAGTGAAGATGAAAGAACAGCCTTTCCTTGGCTTTTCAATGCTGAGATAAAATATAAACTTTGTTGTAACTTAAGGGTGGATAGTCTTTTGTGTTCTCCTACCCCTTTTGAGAAAGTGCTTGGTGTTAATGGATGGTATTGTAATTCAGTAGTGACCAGGGGTGGGAAACCTTTGGCCTTTTCATGCTCTGTAATTGATTAAATGAATGTACTTTGTTTATGATTGAAATGATTCTCCATTTGAGAAGAGACTAAATGAATGTACCGCCCAAGAGTGGGCTACTTTGACTACTGATCCAGGGGTGGGATACCTGGACCTTGGTACTTTGCAACTGAATTGAGAACTTACTTGTTAAATGAATGAGTTACACTGTATTTTGACTTTCTCTCTTCTGTGAATGTTTTGCTGAATAAATGAGGTTTGCTATGCAGGTAATTGGAACCTTGGAAGTTGCCTTTGCTTGGCATTACATTTCCTGCATATTTACATCATTTAATGGCTTACATCTTGCCTCTTCCACTGGAATGTGAGCTCCCTGGGGGCAGGGGATGTTTTTGTCTTTCTTTTTATCAACTCTGAGCCAATCTCAGTGTCTCACACATTGATTTAATTTGACTCCTCTCCTCTCTGTCCATTATTTGCTTAAATGGCAATATTATCCTTTGAATTTTACAACTAAATCTAGCCCAACTCCTTCCCTGGCATTCCATGCAATGTGGTCTCTGGACTCACATTGTGGTGCTCAGGGATTCCCAGAAACTCAGTACACGTGACAAGGTTTCTCTCTTACTTTACCCTTGAGGTATCACATGAGAAAGTTCACACTTGTAAGTGATACTACTATGCCTTTGTCAGGAAATAGTTATGGAGGAGAAGCAAATAACTGAATCAAGGTCTGAACCTCTTGCAATGTGACAAAATCACATCCATGGGGAAGGCTTTAAGTGCTTTTTGCTGTTTCATTGCTGCACCTGTAGAATAAGTCGAAGATCACAGCTGACCACTTGCATATAATTGGATTGTTCAGTTATATATGGTGTTGAGACTGGGCTAAAGAAAAGTAGGATGGCTGAACAAAATGTTGAAATTGAACTTCATGTAAAGAAATTTGAATTAAAAGGATATGATACAGGGTGGGTGGGGAGAAGGGAGAGGGAATATGAATCCTGATTATGAGGAAGGGGAAAGCTTTGTACTTAAAATAAGAAACCCAAATGCAACCTTAATGGGAGCAAATGACAAAATATTAACAGTGAATTATAGCAATGCATATATGCTTAGTAAAGGGACAAACCAAAAACAAACTTTGCATTAATAAAAACAC
>CM053597.1:4665131-4676059 GCA_028646575.1 Pseudocheirus occidentalis
TGTGTGTGTGTGTGTGTGTGTGTGTGTGTGTGTGATTTGGAAGACATAAAAATATGTAAAAGACAGAAACCAGTGTGTTTTTCTCCTACAAAATGGATTCAAGTAAGAAAAAAATAAATCCCTACTATGCACCAGGCATTGTTGACTTAGTTGCATAAATTTCTCTGTTTGGTGCCTTTTTGTTTTGTTTTGTTTTAATTTTTTTGGCTCCTTTGTATGTGGAAAGTTCAATTTACATTGAACTAACTTGTTAACTTCTTACTATGCTTAGTCAAACTCAAATTTTGAGTTTCATATTTATCGTTTACGATTGTTTGTCTGTAATCATACTATCTATAGAAGAGGAGAAAGGAAAAACTAATCAAGTGCCTTTTGGCTTTTGAGTCTAATGTTCATTTAGTTCTTGTAGTTTCCCCAAAATCCATGTTTCATCTCCAAACTACCCTTTTGAACTCAACGCCCTCTACTTATGTTGAAGGCTTCCTGAATAGTTATAGCCAAAACCCAAATCACTTCCAGATAGTAAACCTTTGTTTATGACCCCCTTAGCATTTATTTGGTTTGAGTGGAAGAAAATAGTCCACCACTGACCTTGAGCACACTGAAGCTATTAATTGCTATATTATCTCAATTCAATTTAATTTAACAAACAATTTTTTTAAGGAATATTCTATGTGAGAGACACTGTTTTAAGTGAAGGGCATAAAAACAGAGACAAAAGAAAGCTCCTGCCTTCAGGGAGTTTATAATCTAATCTGAAGGATAACATGCAAATGCATACGCATATGTAAAGGTATATATGTGTGTGTGTGTGTGTGTGTTTATGTGTATGTGTGGAAATAATTAAAAGAGGGAGGGCACTGGAATTAAGAGGGACTGGGGAAGGTGGGATTTTAGTTGGGACTTAAAGGAAGTCAAGCAGTCAAAGCAGATGAAGGAGAGCATTTCAGGCATGGAAGAGAGAGAAAATGCCTGGGACCAAGATGGAGTGTAACATTCATGGGACCACCAGGAGGCCAGTGTCACTGGATTGAAGAGTACATGGAGTAGAGTAAGATGTAAGAATATGGGAAAGGTAGTAGGAGGAAAGGTTTTGTATTTGCTTGTATAGGCAACGGGAAGCTACTGAAATTGATTGAATGGGGAAGTGACATGATCAGAACATTTTAGGGAAAACATTTTAGTGACTGAATGGGAAAAAATTGGAGGGGAGAATGATTGTAGGTAGACAGCAACTTTACCAACAGGCTGTTGCAGCAATCAAGACATGAGATGATGAGATCCTCTACCAGAGTGGAAGTCCAAAGAGAAAAGGGGGTGTAGTCAGGAGTTATGGCAAAGGTGAAATCCACACACCTTGGGAAAGGCTCAGAACTGGTGAGCAAAAGTTAGTGGGGAATTCAGGTTGCCTTTGAGCCTAATAATTGGGAGGAAAGCAGGAGAGGTGATGGTTTAGGGCAGCAGTTCTCAACCTGTGTTACTCTTAATTTGTAACAATGAAAATACAACCTGCATAGCAGATATTTACATTATGATTCATAACAGTAGCAAAATTACAGTTATGAAGAAGCAAGAAAGTTATGGTTGGGGGTCACCACAACATGAGGAACTGCAGTAAAGGGTCACGGCATTAGGAAGGTTGAGAACCACCAGTTTAGGGGGACAGATAATGAGTCCTGTTTTGCGTCTAAGATGTCTAGAGGACATCCAGTTTGAGATGTTTGAAAGACAGTTGAAGATGCCAGAAGGACAATAGAAAGATTGGGACAGCAAAAGCAGATTTGAGCCTCATCAGGGTAGAGGTGGCAATTTAATCCTGGGAGCTCATGAGATCTCCAAGTGAAGTAGTTCAGAGGGAGAAGAGAATTTGGGGGGAGCAAATCCTTTCTTCTGTCTAGGCCTCAGTGTTCTCTTTATAAAATGAGGAGTTAGACTAGATGATGTCTAATGTGCCAGATATTTCTGTTATGTTCAGAGTAATTCATGTCATGGAAGGACAATGTCTCTGATCACTGAGTGTCCTGGATCTGTTACTTATTACCTATGTGACCTTGGGAAATTATTTTCCTCTATTGTCCACACTTTAGTCATTTATAAAGCTGAGGGGACAGGCATATAGAGTCTCCTTCAACCCTTTCAACTCTATACCCTGTGGTCCTAAAGTTCATCAAAGGATGACCACCAGAAAGCTACATCAGTTGATTATTTGGTCCTGGGAAGTAGAAAAGTCCATGGCTACTGTGAATTAACATGCCCCCTCTGCCCTGGAATATTGAATCTGATTTCCCTAACCTGTTTATCCCCTGAATGGTGGCAGGGCCCCCAGACAGACCAAGTTTACAAATGGCATTAGCGGTCAGGCTGTTGGCATTGTGTCCAAGCCAGAGGTTAATAAAACATGTGCATTTAGAGAAGTGTAGATTAAGTGGATGGGAACCAACCTTTATTCCCAGTAGAAGGGCTAGTAGGGATATGAAAGCCCAAGAACTGGTTGGTTGACTCCCTGTGAAGATATTGACTAATATGTGGACTGGCTGCTTCAGTCTATCAGTGGGCAAAACCAGAAAGCTCTTCTCAGATATCTGTGTTTTATCACATGCCCCCCCCTTTGTGGTATTTTCCTTGCGAACAGTATCTTAATGTGTCTATTCAAATCAGGACTTTGTGTTTAGGAGGCAAGCTGTCATCTAATTGCATCCAGCAGCACATATTAAATGCTTGCTATATTCCTGGTCTCATTCAGGATCTCTTTCAGGCTTAGAGAGTGCTTTGTGAATCACATGAGAATAACCTTGATTTTCCTGGGCACAGGGAAGGGGTTCGCTGGCACTGGGTAAGAGAACAAGGAAATCCATCAGGCAAGGAAGGTCAGTAAGAACAAGCTTCCTCTGCTCCTCACTGTTCCCATTGTGAAGTGAAAGGAATACAATGGCTTTTCCATGGTGTGCAGATCTAGCTGAAAAGCACTGAGATGATCATCTAGAGGGAGACCATTCCCCAGCCATGTGAACAAGAACAGCTCGCAGGCTATGTTGAAGTGGATACAGTACCAGGTCTGGAGTCAGGAATATCAGGTTAAATCTGGCCTCAGACACTTAGGAGCATTGGGCAAGTCACTCAGCCCCGTTTGTCTCAGTTTCCTCACAATTATCTTTGTCGAAAACCCCAATGAGGTCAAGAAGAGTCAGATGGGACTGAAATGACTGAACATGCCTACAGGCATAATTCTTCTTGAATCCAGAGAGTGACTATGGGTTGTTAAAGAGAGAATGAAGCCTGAACACTCAGCTTCTACCCCTCCCAGAGTTCCATTTTTGTTGATTCAATTAATCAAAATTCTTCAGGTCTTCAACACCCTCTACAATGTGACTACAATCAAATAATCAACAAGCATTTCTTCAATTTCTACTTTGCTCCAGGTGCTCCATATTCAAACGTAAAGAATAAAAAAATCCCTTCTCCCTAGTAGCTCACAACATTCCAGGATCCTTCCCCATTAGTCCCCTCTGCACATGCTAACTTTTATTATTTTAATTCCAGCAACACTTATTAAGTGCTTGGATTCTTAGAGAGCTATGGGTGCCCATTTTAAGGAGACCACGGTCGTTGGAATGCCAAGGTGAGGAAAGTGAATGTATTTGTTAAGGAATAGGGAGCCATTGCAGAATTCTGTGCATTGGAGAAGCTCCAGTAGACCCAGCCATGAAGGATGATCAGTCTGAAGGCTACTGAGAAGCTAATGGCAAAGAAGAATATTCAAAAGAATAGGTCTTTGCAAACACCATTGAAATGGAGTTTCTTGGCTTAAAATGAAGGCCATCCAGGAGGATGCAGACCCTAATCAGTGAATTCAGTTTGACACACAAATCAATTCCTCCAATTATTCAAGCCCTGAGCTCGGCTCTTAGGGAAAGACAGCAGTGATCAAGCAACACCAATTTGTTTCAATAGTTTTCTTTCCAAGTGGCAATTACAGGCTTTTCTTTGCTAAAACCATGGCTTTAACAAGTCAACTCTGTCACTTTTCTTTCTCATGTTGCTACTGAACTTGATGTGAGTTCTTAATGGTTTATTTTTCCAAATGGCCAAAGTGTTAGGGCTAGCCCTCAAGGGTCAGGACAGGTCAGTCCTTTAGTCAAAGTCTCTGTCTTTTGCCCCCCTTCCTCATCTCAAGTCAAATTGCTTCCCCCTCCAGCTGTCAGACCATCACAGTAAGCTCACCTCCTGCTTTGCTTTGAGGTTTCTTCAAGCAAACCTTTGATGCTATTACTCATTAGCATTCTCTCTTCCTGCTTCTTTACTCCCATGATTTGGGTTTTCATGGTCATTGGGGTGACCCTACGTCTACATTCTTTAAAGACTATAGCAACCTGATATCTAACCTACATTTATAAGTTGGATTTTGCATCCCCCACTTGTTACATGCACCTCTTCTTCCTCACTCCTTCTGGATGTGGAGCTTGATTTCAAATCTAGCTTCAGAAACTTATTTGTGTGACCTTGGACAATTCACTTAATCTCTGTTCACCTCAGTTCTCTCAAATATAAAATGGGCATAGTGCTAACACCTACCTTCCAGGATTGTTGTGAGGACCAAATGAGCTAGTATTTGCAAAAATTCTTAGTACAGGACCTGACACATAGTAGGCAATGTATAAATGCTAGTTATAATCACCATCATCATTATCCTTTCCATTATTATTATTGTTAATAGCAGAATTAGTAGGAGTAGGAGCAGAAGCAGCAGTAGCAGTATTAATCACAGTAGGGGTAGCAACAGGAGAAGCAGGAATAGTAGTAGGAGTGGCAGCAGTATTGTTATTCAAAAAGAGATCACCATATCAGACAGTGCCCATAGGGAGTAGTGCAAAGATTCGACCTTGGGAGAGCTGGATCTTTCCAGGTGCCTTGGATGGAAGAGCCTGTGACTAGCTTCCATATGTTGAGGGAAAGAGGACATCCATTCTAGACGGCCAACCAGCTTCACATCCTTTGTCATTCTGTTGTAGGACTTTGTGTAGCATGAAAAAGTCCTCTTCTCTCCAGGGAACTTTCCGTTAGGGGAGGAAATGGGAGACATGGTCAGTTGAAAGTAGGCCCTCGCATGGAGTGTCAATAGGAAGAGTACCCAACAGACTCCAATTTGTGTTTTTCCCTCTTCCTTTCTTCCTTTTCCCTGGGTTTCCCATGGGAAATTGTTTCCTGACAGGAGGGCAAAAGGACTGTCATATATGTGAACATATGGGGCTGCCTTCCTGGGGTGGGAGATGGGACCAAGCATATGTGGCTAAAGATCCAGTATACTGCATTCAATCTTCAGATGCCACAAGAAGGGATTAGTCAGAGTCATTGGGTTTCCCTTTTCAATAGGAAAGTCACTCAATCCTGTTTTCCTCAGTTTCCTCATCTTTAAAATGAACAGGAGAAAGAAATGGCAAACCACTTCGACACCTTTGCCACCAAGACCCCAAATAAGTTCTTAAAGAGCTGGACACAAATGAAGTTGGACAATAAGCTTGTCCCCAAAAGTGGAGGAATTAAATCTTCTTTTCCATTAACCTTTGTTTCAAAAGAAACAAACAAAACATCATATGAGGGATGTGAGTGCTCAGTGTCTCCCATTATTCTGTACATCCAGAGTGCCCAAGCACTACAAAATAAGTGACCTTTATATCTTATAATGGAAGACAAAAGGAACACATCTCAAGTCTCCTGTCTTGCAGTAGTTGAGTGTAGCTAGACTTAAGAGGAAGAAATGTGACCTCCTCATTTTAAGTATACTGACAGAGAGCAGCCTCCACCACTTGGCTTCAAAATGTTCCTGTGGATAACTCCTGTGCTAGTGGATAATCTGGCATCCTTTTTTCACAAGGAGAAGAGGAAAATGCTTGGGGTGGGGTTAGGGAGGATGATGCTGGGACTCCTATATTGACTTTAACTCCAATGATAGCATAGATTCCCATTTATTGGGCAATTCCATTCATGGAAAAGGAGCCTTCACAAGGCAAGCTAGAAGAGGGAAAGGAATTGACTTCCAGATCCTCTCCTGAATCCCTCTCCACTAATGCCCTCTTTTGGTCAGCATCTCTGGTGTACGCTATTTGGTTTCATTTCCAGAGTCTTGGAAGGCAAATTTGAATTGAATCTATATGACTTTCATACCATGTCTCCATTTAACTTATTCGTGGATTATTTCGACATAATTAAATTTAAAAACTTTGAATACTTGGATGTATGATTTCATTTGTGTGCTGCCCTCCTGGTTGACAGAGACCTCTCTACCAATGGGAATCATTTTTTTTCCTGTGACTTCTAATTTTAGTTGCCTGAGGGAGGCACTGAAAATTTCAGTGGCTTTCTCTGGGTGATTGAGTCAGTCTATGACATAGAGAGAACTTGAACCTAGGTCTTTCTGACTCCAAAAACAGCTCTCTATCCATTTTTGCCCTAAGGAAGCCCAATACTTTATGCTACAGCAAAATAACTATCAAATTGATTATTATCTCAGGACACTTTATTATCATAGAATAAGTGACTTAGAAAAGAGAGAGATCTGGCCCCTTCAAAGTTGTACTACCAGCTGGCTGGACACTAATTCCAACTCATTATTTATATAAAAATATTCCAAACTTTCTTTGAGAGTTTAGGCCACAATTTTTAAAAACCACAAAATTACATCTAGAAGGGGCTTCAGATAATATCAATAGAGGAGAAACCTGAATTCCAGGGAAGGAAAGTCACTGGTTCAAAGTTATACAGTTGGCAAGGGACAATGTAAGGATTTGAGCTAAGATCCCCACAGATAAAATCCAATGCCCTCCCCACTGCATTAGACTTCCTG
The DNA here is from genome assembly GCA_028646575.1 of Pseudocheirus occidentalis. Classification (NCBI taxonomy): domain Eukaryota; kingdom Metazoa; phylum Chordata; class Mammalia; order Diprotodontia; family Pseudocheiridae; genus Pseudocheirus; species Pseudocheirus occidentalis. Next base: position 4,671,973 of record CM053597.1, read on the forward strand.
CTCCAGTATAACTTGTTAAGATACTTGTGAGCTCTAAATCCATGATCACAAATCACAACTTTCCTGGAACTCAGTTTCCCCTACTACAAAATGCAGAGGTTGGACTAGACGACTAATTTGGGTCATCTTGATATCATTCATGCTTTTTCCTTGCTTTGCCTCATCTTCATGAACATAGACAAACTGGGATGGATCCAGAGTTCTTCCAGTATTGCAGACCACAAAGTACCTATCCACACCCATGCTCATCCTTTGTGACTCTTGTTTTTATTCTCTGGTAAATTTTTCAAGGGGAACAAACTACTCTTCTTCTAGAACTCTTAATATTTTTGGTTACCAATAGAGCATGTAGAATTTCCATCCTTTTTTTTTAATTTCCAATTGTTCCTGAAATGCACTCATCCATCCCTCACTCCCCTGTGGTTTGGAGTCTCCACTGTCTCATCATTCCTTTGGAAACTGGGAACATACAGGCTGGGTGCTTTTGCTTGATGCCAACCAGAGATGCCATCCCTATTTGCTGTTTACTCCACACTCTCTTAAATCAATGGTACTAAATACTTCTTAGACAGACATTTGTGACAGCATCTTTAGAGTTACCCTCAGTTCCAGGCTGGTGGCTTATCCCAGCTCTACTTTGTCCTAGCCCTTTCATTCACCCCTTTTATCCCCAAATCTCCTGTGGTTGACTCTGAGAAGGGTGTGCTGGCCCTTCACAAGGCAATGCTATCCCTTCAGGGATGACTTTTTTTTGCTCAATATTGTACCAGCGTTCTTTTTCTTTGACTTGTAACAGCTCCACAGGTATACCTGTGGAGCCCAGCCAGGAATTATCTTCATTTTGGTTCAGAACAGATTCCAAATAATGCTACTTCTAAAAACTCACCTTGGAGCTGAATGGGAGCTGAATGGCAAAAAGTTTGTCAGTCATCTCTTCTTTTTTGTTTTTAAATTATAAATTAAACAGTTTGACAAATCTTTATGAACACCTATTCTCTCCTCTAGCCAGGCATAGCTGAAGGTACTTGAAACACAAACACAGAAAGAAAAAAGCCCCTGCCCTCCACTGGCTTCCATTCTACTGGATCTAATTGATGTAGGTGACCCTCTTTTTCCCACACTACTGTGACTTCCCCTCTCCCCTCTCCACCAAGGAGACTTTGTTCTAACAATGACCAAAATTGATTTACATGGTGGCCATGCCAACCCTGCATCACTTTGGACCTTTTCACTAAAGAGAGAAGCACATGTCATGTGGTGCTCTGAAGTGAATGTGAGTGTCTCCTCTGTGACTTTCCAAAGAAGTTTTCCCCCTCCCAGATGGTGCCCTGTTCTCATCACTTTCAAGTTTGCAAAGGTCCTTATGTCATTAAGTCACTGATGTCATTTGAGGTTCAGAGCAAACCTGGAAGGAGACTATTATCAGTTTTTTTTATCAGGATTTTGAAATTTTGGAAACTGACTCAGAAAAGAAAAGCTACTTATTACAGACCACACAGCCAGTGTCTAAAGATAAACATCCAACCTAGGTTTGCTGACTGAGTCTAGAACTCTAAACATACTCCCTGGTCGAGGAGAGAACAAAGCTGGAAACTGGCAAATCAGTTTGGAGGCATCATGAAAACCTTCTTTCTCTGCACAGGCTTCCCTTTGCCTCTGAAACCTCCCAGGCTCCCTCTTTCTCCTCCTCTGGCGGTTCATCGTAGTGAAGAGTGCTGTACTGGGAGAAAGAAGTGTCACCTTCAAATTCTGTCTCTGTCACTTACTACTATACACTCTTCGGGACTTCACTAAAGTTCTTGGTCCTTCTATTTCCACAAATGGAATTGGGGCTGCCCTCAAAGGGAGTTGACCTCAAAAACCAAGGTTCCTTCCATCATCTAAAAATGTGGCATCGCCTGATCTCACGGAGCTGCTTTTGTAAGACTTGAATTACTTGACTGGGATGGATTGGATTGAAGAGATATCAGTCATTTAAACTTCAAAGAGTTTAAATTAGTGTTTTACCTCTCCAAGGATATTTTCATGTTGAGGTTTCTTTTTAGTGATGACCTAAAGATTGTTGCCCATTGTTTAAGGCATGAAATCATGCCTCCAAGGAAGCTGTTTCTGTCTTCTTTTTCCTCTCATGAATTCTCTTTTCTATTCCTAGAATTTTATAACTGTCACCAAGTGTTTACACAAACGTATTTCCCATAAGCCCTATTTGTGGTTACATTTTCTTTCCTCTTTCCTCCTCTTCTGGCACCAATATGTCTCTTTATCCAGAATTTAGCATAGCCCAGGAGATCCATGACTCAAAGTCTGGCTTTTCTCTGTGAGGTCTTCAGATTTCTCACTCATGTCTCCATTCTTGTCTTCCCTTGGGAATAAACATGTTGAGTTCCCTATAGGAAATGATTGCAGGAATGCAAGGAAACTGCTTCCCACAAGCTAGCTCACTGATGCCTGAAAACCCAGTATTAGAGATTAATTTCTTTGGTTTAAGGTTTTGTCCCCTGTCAAAATGAAAGTCACACTGAAAGAAATAAGCTATATAGATAGTAAGAGAGGAAGGCAGAGGGAGAGGAAGAAGGAGAGGGAGAGTTTTACTTAGGGTCCTTACTCCTGGCATGCAATAACTTTTATATAATTGGTGCTTAATAAATGCTCGCTAAATTTAATGCCACTATAATATTCAGCCGACTTCACATGGGATTTGTTTTGCTCATTAGATATGTATCATACCTCATATCTTCCTAATAGTGAAGAAATGATGAATGATAATGTTTCATTACATTAGACAGTCATGAGTCATTTGTTTGCTTGGAAGCAGGTGTTTGAGAATTAACTGAAAGCCTGATATTTGGAGCTCAGAAAAACAAAAATTCCCCTCCGGTGTGAGAGTGTTTGGGACTACAGAGACATTTTAGCTGCAACATGAACTTGAGTCACCCTCAGGAGATTCTAAAGAAGAACACACAACTTTTACCTAAATATTTCCTTGTTTTTGCCTGAAGAAGAAAGAGACCAAGGATTAGCTAGAGATATGCAAAACTTTGGTAGGACAAAAAATCTCACTTCTAAACCTTAGTAATTTTCCTATCTAAGGGGCTCTGAGATATTATGAATGTACTTTTAATGCTATTTAAATACTAGCTATTATTATTTCTAATTAATTTTCTGGATGCTATAAATGCCATCAAACAGTAGCAAAAGGGGTCACATGGACCTGAGGGCCATTAGACTATAATATATTCTGCTCATTTATTTTACCCAACTATGTCCCGCATGCTGATTTGGCTTCAAAAAGAAAGAGGCCAACAATTAGTTAGAAACAGGCAAAACTTTGAGGCAGGACAAAGAGACTAACTTCTCTCTAGATGTTAGAAATTTTTCCATCTGGGGGCTCCAAGTTACTGTGAATGTCACCCCAAAAATACTAGTTATTTTTTAAAAATTAATTTTCTGAATATTATAAATGACATAAAACAGCAGCAAAAGGCTCATATGGGCTTCAGGGTCATTAGATTTTCCATAGACTAAAAGTGGGTTAGTGTTTTAGCAGGGTCTGTGGCCAAATGAAATCTCTAACTTCTGTGAGCATGAGATGTGAGAAAGGAAGACTCAGTGGAAACTGCCATCACAGGGAATAAACTTCACATTATGTGGCATTCATTCCTACCCTTTCAAAAAGGGATTGGGAGCAGAAGGAATTGCAATATTTCAGTCACAGCATTACCCACTAGCGTTTCATTCATATCATAGGAACATAATTTAGAGCCAAGTAGAACTTCAGAAACCATCCAGTTCAATTCCTTCATTTCATGGGAGAGCTTCTCAGCACTTTATATCCTTTCCCTTCTTCTCTGTCACTGACTACACAGACCTGAGATTCACTTAAGTTATTGAATATTGAAAATGTTGAAAAGTGTCATTGCCAGTGCTCGCTTCGGCAGCACATATACTAAAATTGGAACGATACAGAGAAGATTAGCATGGCCCCTGCGCAAGGATGACACGCAAATTCGTGAAGCGTTCCATATTTTTAGAAGTGGGAAATTGGGAAAGAATATTTACAACTAATGTCTCTGATAAAGGCCTCATT
>CM053597.1:4676559-4714801 GCA_028646575.1 Pseudocheirus occidentalis
GGGGTAGGGAGATCCTCCCTACCCTACCAGAAAGTTAGAGGGGTGTTGGAGGAGGACATAAAAGGGAACAGATTGTGGGAGGGGCTTCACGGTGGGATCACTGTTTTGGGGTTGGGGGTAGGGGAGAAAGGGGAGAAAATTTGTAACTCAAAACTGGAAATGAATGATGTATTCAAGAAAATAAATTAAAATTAAACAATTAAAAAAAGAGATATTTCACATTGCCTTCTACTTTCTTCATTCATTAGAAACTCTTTTATATTATCTTGATTTATCATATAAAGTCATTAGCTTTCATTTTCTCCAATCTAGTTTTGAAGGCATTATTCTCATCAGTGAGTTTTTGAAATTCCTTTTCCTTCTAGGCAATTTTGCTTTTTTAGGCATTCTTCTCCTTATTGGCTTTTTGGTCCTCTTTTGCCATTTGAATTAGTCTATTTTTTATTTTTTTTAATTGACTTGTTTATTTACTTTTAGTTTACAAAATTCAGTTCCAGAATCACATGAGTTTCAGACTTTCTCCCCTCCCTTCCCCCCCTGACATGGTGGTGTACAATCACATATGAGATCTGCAAACACTTTCACATTGTACAATAGTCTGGTTGTATAGAAGCGTTGTAAGCAATGGAGCAAATAATGGGGAAAAAAGGGAAAGAAACAAAACCAAACATGGAAAAGAACAATAGCATGTGTTACTTCAGTCTCCATTTAAACTCTAGTCCTTCTAGATCTTTCTCTGAGTGTAGATATCTCCTTCATTCTGAGACTTGTAGAGCTGTCTTTTACCTGTGGCTGAGAAGAGTTCAGTTTATCAAAGTTGGTTGTCACACATATGATGCATCTGTGACTGTGTACAATTTTTTCTTGGTTCTGCTCTTCTTACTTAGCATCAATTTGTATAAGCCTCTCCATGTAATTATGAAGTCCATCTCCTTCCCATTTCTTATAGGACAATAGTATTCCATTACATTCACATACCACAACTTGTTCAGCCATTCCCCAATTGATGGGCATCCCCTAAGCTTCCCAGTTTTTGCCACCACAAAGAGAGCTGCAATATATATTTTTATACATATGGGTCCTTTTACCACTTCTATGATCTCTTTGGGATACAACCTCAAAAGTGGTAGAATTAGTCTATTTTTAAAGTGCTATTTTCTTCAGTCATGCTGTTGACTCATTTTTCATTATTTTCTTGCATCATTCTCATTTCTCTTCTCAATGTTTTCCTCCATTTCTCTTACTTGAGTTTCAAAATACATCTTGAGCTTCTCCATGGCCTGTATCCAGTTCATTTTTTTTCTTGGAATCTCTTGATGCAGGTGTTTTGATGTTGTTGTATTCGTCTGGTTCTATGTTTTCCTCCTTTTTGTCCCAATAAAAGATTCTATTTTCTGATTCTGCTTCTTCTGCTTGCTCATCTTGCCCACCAATTATGTGACTTTTGATCTCTTTGCCACAGTAGAACTCTACTTCCAGAGTAGAGAGAGAGCTGGTTCCCAAATTGTTGAGGTTTTTGCAGTTTTTTTCAGAGATATGAGGAGAGTGGTCTCTCCATAGCTACCATAAGCTTTGGCATACTAGTGTTCTTCACCCCATGACCACCATGTAAGACTGTGACCCAGATCCAAGGACATCAAAGCAAGAGCTACTAACCTTTGAATGGTCACTTGATTCCTGTATGATCTGTAGGCCAGCAGCTCTGGAGGCAGCCATGTGACAGCAGCTGCAGCCACCATTCCACTGCCACCTCTCACTCTGGGATCAGGGGTTGGACTTTGCTCTTCTCCCACCCAGTTCTAACAGAGTTCCCTACTGACTTTTTACTTTCCTTTGGTGTTTATGTTTTGAGAAGTCTGGGAACTGCTGCCAGTGATTTACTCTCCTGAAGTCTACTCTGGGCTGTCTGGGGCACGAGTCTGGGTCAGCATGGCTCCCACAGGGCTGGGCTTGGCTCCCAGCTCCATGTGATAGACCCTTCCAGTTGGCCTGCCAGGCTGCCTTCAGTGGGGGATTTGTTTCTCTCTGTCACTTTGTGGGTTCTGTATCTCTAATATTTGTTCAAAGTAATTTTTATATGTATTAGAGGTGGTTGGAGAGGGAGACCAAGCAAGTTCCTGCTTTTACTCCACCATTTTGGCTCTGCCTCAGAATAGCAGTACTTTGATTGGTTTTTATCAAATATTACTATTTTAAAATTTTCTAGTTTTTTTAAATTTTAGATCATTTCAGAGTTTTAAAATTCCTTTAATTGGACAAATGTGAATGGTTGCTATATCAATTAAATTCTCCCAAGCTAAAAGTTAAATACATTAAAGAAAGATGTTAAAATGTTTTATTGATGCTTGTGTATATTTGTGTATACAGTCATAATTATTTCCCAGTATTATTACTGTAAAGCCCTGACATAGAAATAAGAAATACTTTAGCAAAACTATCCAACAAAGTAATCATTTTTGACAGTGTATGTAACATTCAGTACCCATAGTCCGCCAGTATTATACTGAGAAAAAAGAACTGTGTTTTAGCACATTCCTATTAAAAACAAATTTTGTCATCACATCCAATGGGAATTAAAAATCAAAATACCTCAGTAAATGAATATCTGTAGATATTGTAGATGTTTTGAAGGTTGAGTTTTGGTTCTGCATTTCTTGATACATGTATGTAATTTTCCACTTAGAATAAAGTCTGAAATCTTCAGTCTTCTGATTTATTGTTCCTCTGATGTTTACGTATCCTACAATGTGCTATATTCCAGGAGGACCTTCTCTTGTTATTCCTTATGACTGAGTAGTAACCTCAGTGCTCACAGTAGAGGGAAAGGGCCCTTAAAGCTATGATGGGGGAAAAGGCATAAAATATATTGTTAGTAATGTGATAAGAGTCTGCAATCTGAGAACCTGGCCAGCTAAATTCGGAGCAGTTCCTCATCAGACTGGGCACACAAGAATTGTTGATTGATTCCCTGCTACTTTCAAAGATCTTGTTTCAAATTGAGGAAGGGTCTGTGCTGTGCTTCAGTGGAAGGAGCACCCACAAGAGCCAGGGGAAGGATTCACAAAGTGTTAAAGCTTCTCTATGTTACAGTTCAAGAAGCACTGTAGAATAGTGGGCAGAAAGATGATCTTGTTTCACGGTCTACTTTCACGGTCTAACAAATGTTGTGTGATCCTGGGAAAATCATTCAAATCATCAGGTTTCTGAGCAGCCCTCTAAAACAAAGCCTTGTGGAGAAGGTACCCAGCTGCATTGACAGAGGAAACTTTCTAGTACTGGAGCTCTTTTGCCAATGGAACCATAAGTCAAAGTCAAGTCAAGTTAACAAGCATTTGTTAAACATTGTCCATGTGCCAGATACTGTGGTGAGCACTGAGAATGCATAAAGAAGTGGAAAGAAAATCAGTCGCTTCCCTCAGGAGCTTATATTATGATGGAGGAAGACAGAACATAGCAGGGTGCTGAAAGGGGTATAGGGATGCATATGAAGGCTCAGAGACATTGTCAAGAATGTCCAGGAGAACCAAGGTAGCTTGTAAGGGCATGAATCTATAACTGGCTAGGTGAACATCTTTTAAATGGAAGTAACCAGACAATAAGAGAGAGGAATCACAGTAGTAGAAGTTTCAAGTGCCCCTCTGACATTATGCTATAGGACATAGGCCACTGATATATAACACAGGCAATTTCTATTTGTGATCAGATCCAGAAGACATGAGCCCGCTGATAACAATTATAATCTCAACTAAGACTTCTGTTTTTAATTCTAGTAGAGTTTCACTGCCAGTTATTCAATCAAACAGTCAATAAACATTTATTTATTTGTTTGTTTATTGCTTTTAGGAGGGGCAAGGCAGGGCAATTGGGGTTAAATGACTTGCCCAAAGTCACACGACTAGCAATTGTTAAGTGTCTGAGGCCAGATTTGAACTCAGATCCTCCTGACTCTAGGGCTGGTGCTCTATTAACTGCATCACCTAGCCTCCCCAAATCAACATTTATTTAACACCTGTTTTGTGCTGTGCACTTGTAAGGTGCTGGAAATGAAGAGATAAATAAATAGTTCTAGCCCTCAGTGACCTTACATTTTATCATGGAGAAAACATGTAAAAATACAAATATATACAGAATAAATGCAAAAAAATAATATGAGGTACATTTCTCTTCATAAATCCTAAATTATCTAAGAGGACAATAGTAAACAGACAACAATTTAATTAATCTAAGCAAATAAATATCTTGCTAGGATAGCACAACTTAAGGAAGGCAGAGGTTATCAATTCAATACATCATTTGGTTCAGTAAAAAAAAAAAATAAAAGAATGAGGCATCCATTTGTTATCCCTTAATGGGCATTTTGAATTGTTATTTAAACATTTTGAACCTTAGTTATATTACATTCACCATGTATTCATGTGTATAAGTATATATTTATGTATGCATGTATGTGTTATATATATATGTATGTACGTATGCATATATACATATGCATTTAAATATTTTAAAGTCACCAACACAAGCTTACAAAGCAGCTACTATGTGGTAGGTATCACGGAGACAAATGAAATGGATGAAATAGTCACTAAACTTAAAGAGCCTACATTCAAATAAAGAAAACTGAAGGTGAAAAAAGAAAGAATATCTTCTTCTATGATTTTATTTTCTTAATTTTACTTTCATAGCATACTCATTTTATGATATACTTCTATCCCAATGACTCCTGCTTTTTGTGAGACACTGTGCTCAGGGAAAGACATACAAAGAACGGCAAATATATATATATACTCAAGATGGTGTACCTATCACCTCCACCCCTAATCCCAAAAGGTCGGAGGTGTGTTGCATTATTTATTCTTTGAATCTAAGATTGAGTGCTGCAATTTAAATCACATTAGATGTTCTTTGGTGTCATGTTATTTTTATTGCCAGAGTTAACAAATTTGCTTCTTCTCCTCATTTCACTCTGCATCAGTACATGCAAGTTTACCAGTGCTTCTCTATAGTCCTTAAATTTGCTTTTTCTAGGAAAATAACAACAATATTCCATTACATTCATTTATCACATATTGCTCAACAATTCCAGAAACAAAGGGCACAAATATTGCTACCACAATATGTCATGCTCTGAATTCTTTGACATATATGGGACCTTCTTTTCTGTCCTTAATCATATTGGGCTGCATGCCCAATATCAAAATAATTCAGTGATTTTTTTAACCATAATTTCAAATTGTTTTCCAGAAAGGCAGGATCAATTATTAGCTCTAACAACAGTCAAATAGTTAGCAAATTTTTAATTTAAATGACAAATATGAGTGTATATATGTGCATTTATATATGTATATGTGTGTGTAGAAAAATGTATGTATGATGTATATGTATGTATATATGTATGCATATGTACCACATAGCATATATGCATGATATGTAGGGTGCATGCATATGTGTATACACAGATATGTATATCTATGTATTCTTTATATATACATGTAGGGTGCGTGCATATATGTATGCACACATATGTATATCTATGTATTCTGTATCTATCCATGCTTCCATAGCTTGAGTGTACTGCAGCATATTCTGGATGACAGCTGAAAATGAAAGCATATTTTCCAAACAAGAGATACCTCTTAAGTAAGTCAAATCACTGCCATCATTTATTAAATGTTTGGAAAGTCAAATTGTGTTCAACACATGTGTGCAAAGTATGGCTGGCCTGCAATATGGGAAAGGAATATTTCCTAATGGATGATGATGGCAAGTCACCAGCATCTCCAAGGCATGCTCTCATGCAAGGACTGAGGCCCCAGTATGTGGACACAATGATTTCTTCCTTCAGAGAATTATGGCAGAGGTCTCTTCTTTATGCTTAGTTATCATTTCAGCCTAATTACATTTTTAGCAGAAGGGGATTTTAAGCATAAAGAAAAATCACTTAGAAGAAACTGAAGTGGCCATCTTTTCTTTTCAGGTAGACAGCACTTTATGACAGGAAACAAAGATAGGATATTGTAAACAACTTGTTTTGCCGACCTCTGAGTTTCAATAGTTCGATAAAACCACATTTCTCAAAAGACTCATATTCTGTTATTGAAAGGTAATGGTGGGAACCAAGTGAAGAACATGTAAAATGCAAGATTTTTTAATCAATGAGAAGCTATTAATTTAACCAACCCTTCCTGCAATAATATTGAGACAGACTGTCTGCCTGTTTCTACATTATAGCTAACTTTGCAATCCACATAGAACTTAATGAGGTGTGTAATTTTGGTGAACTCAGTGAGAATTTAATAGTATTCCACTTTAGTTTTTTTTAAGATTATTTTTGTTAAATTTGTATCATATGTAGTAAATACTTACTACTTGTAAGGAGCAGCATGTTGTGGAGAAAATCTTGGATTCAGGGTTGAAGAGACTGCAGTGGACTCCAACCTCTGACATGTATGACTGTGTGACCCTGAGAAAGTCACTTCACTTTTATGAGCCTTGGTTTATTTTCTAAAATAGACTACCTCACAGGATTGATAAGATAAATGGGACAACCTGGGATTGAACTCGATATTTCATGCATGTAAGTTTGGAGGTGAAAAAAAAACAATGTAAGTTATGATTCATAAGTGATAACTTGAAGCTAGTTTTAATGTTCTTTGGTTATTTTCCCCCACAGCATAGTGATGAGCTCCCCTCTTCTATATTGACAGAACATGGACTGGTAGTTTATATAGTTACTTTTTTGTCCAGTCAAGACCCTTTCCACGTGTCTTAGGTCAGCATTCATTCTGTACATAATGATGAAAATGGATCTCTACAGACAATCCTAGAAGTAGTTTCTGAGGGTGATTCTTTGGCAGGAATTGGATAATTAATTGCCGATCAAATATGATGAATATATCTCTGTGTTTATACATGTATATAGTATATGAATTTACAAATGTTACTTAAACATATATTCCTTAAGTACATATATATGTATTTCTTTCTATATAATGAAATAATATGTATAGTTTAAGAATATATGTTATATACACTTGTATATATGCTGTATAAACAAGAATTTCATATATATATCATACTTATGTAAGAATGTACGTGGGTATGTGTATATATATATATACATACATACATACACACATATATGACGTGATAGTTATCACTTTAAAGGAGAAGGGAGTGTGTGATATGTTAATACAAAAAGCAGAAGAATAACTGTCGTGGCATAACTGAATATATTCTTATAAGTGGTAGGAAGTCAAATTGATCATTAATGAAATAGCAGACTTTCAAGCAGTCCTGATAAAAAACTGAACATATATAAACATATATGAAATATACGCCTTTTGTTTCTTTTGTCCGCTGGGTTTGGATTTGAAAGTGCCTGTTCAGTTTTGGTCAGGTCATGTATGGTTCCTTGGTTCTACTACTCTTTCTTTCTGACTCCTTACACAAGCTAAAGAGAGTCTACATATGAATATGAGGAAATAAGGAAGAAAAAGAGAGAAACAATGAAGCCTGTAGCCTAAAAATGTATGGAGTATGGATAATAGGGAAGATAAATTAGAAATCTTAAAAAAGGAGGTAAATTCAACTTCACAAGGATCACTGAATGTTCCTTCTCAGGAGAGTTAGACTATGAAATTATAAACCTTATTCAAAAGGAACAGATCCAAGGGTGGGGAAACACATGTGGCCCTCTAGGTCCTCAAGCGTGGCCTTTTATCTGAATCTAAACTTCACAGAACAAATCCTTTTGGGATTAGACAAAAAGAGTGGGGATGGGGGAGATGTGTAGCATAGTGATATGCCCGCATGTGAAAACCTAACAATGCCATACAGGAAAAAAACCCAGAAAATATTTAGTTCAGAATCAAAGAAGGTAGAAACAAAAGAAGTGACATTGTTTGGTGACTTTACTACATACACTCTGGATAGAAATGAGGAAAGGATGATGATTGTAAAAACAGGTGACAAGACTGTCACAAATTCCTGAGATGGCTGGATCCCCCCAATACCACCCCTGATACTTGCCAGGCATCCTGCTGAAATTAAAGAACTTGAAAAAGTCACTTTCTTGTTCATTTCATTCTTCAAAAGGCAGAGGAAACACAAAATGCAAGGTGAGTGTGGGGCTGCTTTTGAACAGGAACAAATTAGGGGCTGATAATGGAGAGGGAAAGGAGTGCTCTCTTTTCATCATAGAAAAGTCTGACATATCAAGTGTCATTTGACACATGGCATCAAAATGAGGAAAGTGCTTTCAAAGTATTTGAAAAAAAAGGATAGGGAAAATTTCATTTTAGACCTAAAATTCTCTAGGAGAAATTGGTTAAAGAACAATGAGAGATTCTCAAGAACAAAATTCTCGTGGCACAAACCCTGTGATTCCAATGAGAAGGAAAACTGAGATTTGGCTAAAGAGATCGGGATGACTGCAGAGAGGTAGGACACACAGAGGACTTAAACAGAGTTACAAGTGACAGACTGACAGCAACAAAGGGAGAAAATTCTAGGTCTGTACAAAAGAAATGGAGCCATCTTTTGAGAAGCATTAGTTTCTGTAGAGAATCCAAAATCCATATTTCAATGGATCTATGTACTGTAGATCTATGTAGATTATGTAGTGAACGAACGAATGAATGAATGAATGAACGAACGAATGAATGAATGAATGAATGAATGATGAAGCCCTCACTATGTGCAAAACACTGCTAAGTATTGGGGATACAAATAGGAGTTAGCTCACGTTCTAATTGAGGAGTTAATACATGTGGAAACTTTCAGGCCAAAGTCAAATGGAAAAGTCCCATGGTCCTTAGGATGCAGAGATAAAGTAGATGGTTATTATTATTCATTCAGTCAGTCATGTCCAACTCTTTGTGACCGTGTGGATTATACTGGTCATTGGAATTTCTTGGCAAAGACATTAGAATGGTTTGCCATTGCCTTCTACATCGGATTGAGGCAAACCGAGGCTAAATTACTTTCCCAGGGTCATACAGCTGGTAAATGTCTTGAGACCACATTTGAATTTACGTCTTTCTGACATGAGACCCAGTGCTCTATCCACTGAGCTATCTAGCTGCCTCCAGCTAGATGGTAATATCCGTCAACATAAGCTTATCAGTTTCTTATATAGAACCATTTAATAGTGCCCAGGACTTTGATGACAATATCTTTCTTTTCTGGGTCTTCAGTGACTGTGGCTGTGGCCCCTGCAGGAGCCATCAATAACTGGGCTACATCTCCACAGGGACTGCATCCTGGGAAATGATACTGGATAAGGGCACTGGACTGGAAGCATTGCTATTCCAAAGGCTTTGGAGTTCTAAGTCTCTGGTCTTTGAATGTCCTTATTAGGTCAAAGGTGAGATAGCTGTCAAAGTAGTAGTAGTAGTTTGATTTGATTGGCTACCTCAGGGTGTCCTCCTGCTTCAGGAAGGCTGCCTTGCTTGCTCACCAATTATTGCAGATAGCTGGCTCCTCTACAGGAGCTGATTCCTTGGATGATGGCTGTGAGGGCTGGGCTACAAGCAAGATCAACAGTATGGGGGCATTGCTACTCCAAGAGCTCCTAGACTTATCTGCTTATTGGTAGCAGCTGTCACTGGTCTAAGCAGGAAGATGGAACCCTTCTTCATGATGATTTTTCTCTCAATTATGGTTGTTGTGCCATATTGGAACTCTACCTGGTGATATGGGGGCCACTGTTGTTCCTTAGGTGTTATTGGGTTTAGGGCACTAGAGTGTCTCCATTAAGGTGTGAGGGGAGATGATGGTGGTTTGACTTGCCTGGCATATGTTTCTTCCTGTTATTTCCATCAGGAAAAGCATGAATGAGTCTGTGGTGTAAACCACATCCCAGACACAATGTCACCATGATCACTGGCCTACATTTCTTAAAGGCGAAGAGTAAAGTGACATTTAATGACATCTGTTGAGAAGATATTAAATGAAAGCAGATATGGTGATTTTTTTAAATTCACAAACTAATATTTTATTTGTCTTCCTCATACAGGACACCACTAGATACCGTGGGAAATACAAGAATGAGTGAGATAAATTGTCTTTGATGAGATCACATTCTGCTTCATATCACAATACTCAACATATTCCCCAAATTGTGGATGAGAGAAAAGGGCTTTTACCTATTTTTCTTATCTTCCTAGGAAAGTTAGGGCTTCTCGTATCCAAAGTCATGGTGGTGGTGGTGGTGGGGTACAAAGTGGGAATGAGGAAGTCAATGGCTCATTGGAAGAGGCCCTGACTCTGAGTCAGAAAACCTGGGTTCACATCCTGCTTCAGACACCTAGTAGCAATATGACCTCGGGAAATTAATTTTGCTCTCTGTCCCACAGTTTTTGACAGTTTGTAAAGTCAGTCAACAAACCCTTATCAAGTGCTCATTATGTGCCATGAGATGTCTTGAAAGCAGGGGAGATAAAGCAAGGGAAAAAAGACTTTTGCACTTAGTGACTTCTGAGGTTCTTTGGGCTCTAAATCTCTACTCCTCCAAATCTGTGAGGCTAAGATCCTTGGCCTCTCCCAGTTCCATAAAGCAACCTGAATCTCAAGACTCTTCCTTTGCATCTGCTCCACATTACAGCCTCCCGAATATTTCCCAGATGGGTCTTGATTCTCCAGATAGAAGGATGTAAGACATCATGCCATGAGGCAGTGTGGGGGAAAGGGGATGGAGCATGATTCCCTACTATCCTGAAGTCAACATGTGACATTCTTTCTTCCCAAGCTCCTAGATCCTGCCAAGGATGACTTGTGCATGTGGAATGCCACAGGACAATATCAAAGACACATGGAACTAGGGGGGGAGGGGAAGCTGGCTGGTCATGGAGTGAGAGACAACAGATGGACTGCCTGAGGGCTATGTTGGCATCTTCAAGATGTTAAAAGAAGCAGAGGAAAGCCTCAGTGCATTGTGGGAATCCCCCACTGAGGAATAATGGAAGATTAGAGGTGAGAAGGTGGCAAGGGCTTGAGATGTCTACCCACCTGGATGAGACCTTGGATACTTTCAAATGCTACCTTATTATCAAAAAGAGACTTGGGATAATAATTGAGTCCGATGGGAATAATCAATCACAAAGGACATTCTGGGATTTCTGATATTTTCTCACTGCTATGCAGTTTTTCTAGTGGTAATTTTGACTCAAAATCAGGAAGAATGACTCAGACTCCAGTATAATTTGGAAGTTTTTACAAATAGTATTTCACTGGAATCTCACAACAATCTTGTGAATGTGGCATTGTTTCCTGTGTCATAGATGAGGAAACTGAGTCTCAGAAAGTTTAAGTGGATTGTTTAGGGCAATCCCCCAAAGAATCTGTCTCTGTCTACATTTATGTTAAATGGGTGTTCTTGTAATTTGGGAGCTGTCACCCTCCCCTCTGCTCTCATGAGACATGCAACATTCTAATCTGGGAGATGGAATGAGAGATTTTGTGATAGGAAACACAATTGTCTTAATATTCACAGAGAATTCAATGAGGTTTTTTGTTTGTTTTATTTTGGGACATGCTCAAAGCCTTTGGAGTCATGTCTTTCTGTGACAACCCTGGCATAATCGATTTAGCATTTCTACCTCCTCCAATAGGTTTGCTACTACCACTACCACTACCACCACTATTGTGACTAGACCTAGCTAACATACACAATGCTTCCTATGTGCCAGACACTGTGCCAAGTACTCTTTTTATTACTGTTTCATTTGATCCCCACAGCAACCCTAGGAAGTAGGTGTTATTATTACGTCCATGTCAGAGAGAAGAAAACTGAGGCAAACAGAGTGACTTGTACAGGGTCACACTACTAGATCTTTCTGACTCCAGGTCCAATACTCTAGCCCCTAAGCCACCTAGCCGCTCCATGGCACCAGAACTTGACTGGTTCCGAATTCATTCTCTTAATCTCAAATTCAGACATAGTAGAAAATTGTGGCTCTCATAAAGGAAAACACAAAGAGATGCAAACATTAATGCACATCTTCCCCCCCTCCCCACAACATGTTAATAACTTCCATGAACATTCCATTTAAACTCATGTCTTTAATGGGTTCCTTCAGAGGTGTCCTAAGAAGCGATGACTAAAAATCAATTGCTCTTTGGTTACTGTCTATTAGTTACAAGGTTTCCCAAAGTTATATTTGGGCCCAAGCATTTGTTGCATGTGAGAACTTGGACTTTGGAGATGGAAGAGTTCAGAGTAAGGCAAGACTTGGGCTCTGCTTTCAAGAATAAGAGATGACAACTTTATAACTCAATGAAAGGGAGATAGGAAGCAAGGAAGGAGGGATGAAGAGAGGAAGGTGGAAGGGGGAAGAAGGGAGGGAGGAATTAAGAAGAGAAGGGAGAAAGAGAGGGAGAGAGGGGAGAATAGAGGAACAGAAGTAACAAAATGGTTCATAGACTTAGAGCTGAAAAGGAACTTGGGGCCCCATTGTCTGAGGGTTCAACCTCCTTCTTTACTGATGAAACTGAGGTATGTATTTATGTGAGAGGAGCGTTATTAGCTTGATGTCAAACAAAAAGAAGTGTCAGCATCATTACTGGAAGCCGGATCTCCCTCTAGTTCTGAATCTTGTCCTTTGTCCACTGTGCCACGA
This sequence comes from Pseudocheirus occidentalis, assembly GCA_028646575.1. Classification (NCBI taxonomy): domain Eukaryota; kingdom Metazoa; phylum Chordata; class Mammalia; order Diprotodontia; family Pseudocheiridae; genus Pseudocheirus; species Pseudocheirus occidentalis. Next base: position 4,689,177 of record CM053597.1, read on the forward strand.
ATTAATGGTGTAAATCTCCAATGGGATTTCAGATTTGAATCCTCTCTCTGTGGGGTACTTCATACAACATTCAAGGTCCACGGCACTCTGCAGAGATGTCCAAGCTCTCTACAATCTTCCTGAGCATGGCCTTACACCAGAATTGTGAACCACAACTGTTGGAGAGCACTTGGGGCTTAGTACCATTGATGTTCCCAGTCACAAGAGCTCTTCTCATTTTCTCTCTTTTCTGACAGAGCTTAGGAAGGTTTGAACTCACCCCCTTTACAACTTTCCCCAACTACTTACAGATGTATTTCTTTAAATAGTTTTTCAGTAGGGAGTTTGATTTATTTTCACCAAGAGTTAGAAATGTGTTCCTCCCAGCGTGCAGCAGCCCCTGGGGGAGATTTCTTGATACCTTAGCAGCCTGGATTATCTAGAATCTGCCATTTCTGACATTCTCCCTTACCCCAATATATCTTTACTCTGCCTATGAACATTGGAACTGAAGTCAGCCCAGGATTGCTGTTTTACAGGTTGTTTTTTGTTTTATTCATACTCTGTTTGGGATGCAAGAGAGGAGATTCAGGGTCAGATGTTTACCTCTTAGGAATTTCAGTGTGAGTGTTTATAGGTGTGAAGATCACTGCAGTTTCATTCACTTATAGGATATGCTAGGGAGAGATTGGAGAACACAGAGAGAGACATCCCAGGAAACCCTACAAAAATATGAATGAAATCTCAGTTAATTGCTAATTTAAAAAAAATCTAAGTGTTCCATCTCTTCTCTGAAGAGGTCATGGAAACAAGCCAGGCACAGGGTCAATAGATCCTTTGATCCAGAATCTTTCTAATTAGAGATTTGTCATCTAAAGGGTTATCACATAGTCATTTCATTGTCCTATTCCAAGAACCCCCATGACCACTACTGTTCCATGATTGCATGGTGCCAATCTTAGCTAAAGACAATCCATGCTTTTCCAGCTGGGCCCAGTTGTTGGAAGCTGCCATCTGACAACTCCAAAGTAGGAGAATAGCATGAGAGTCTTGGTGCTTTTCACATTCTACACTTTTTTGAACTAAGAGAAATAGACCCAGTGAGCAACATAGAACAAATGAAACATATTTAATAAGCCTAATTTTCCTGCTGATTTAATAGGGTCCAATAAATGGAAACTGTACAGTCAGAATAATGAAAAGATCCCGTGATTTATCTCATTTTGGTACTGTCCTCTCTGTGTTCTTTTGTCCTTTGATTGCACTGGTGGCTAATATTATTTTGTTCCCAAGGAAATATGTCCCTTTGATTAGGTTGCAGCTCTCTTCTCATTTGTCACTGTTCTATCAAGCCCTGCCATGTAACAGCAGGGACCCTTGATTATTTAATTGCTTGTAAGAACTCATTAAATCTTACTATCAATCATAGGACATATGGTAAACATCAGCCAATGGAGAGAGGGACTGTAGCCAGGATCTGTCACTGGGGCAGGCTCTTTGTTTAGTGGCCTGATCACAATTATTTTTAATTAATATTGATTTCTAAGTGGGGGCTTGTCAAGTGGCCTTAATCCACACATATGAGGTAATAATGGCAGGCTTTATATTATTTAAAAACACACCAGAATAATTTGACCTGGCTTTGTAGCTGCCTTTCTCCTCTAATAACCCAATTTATTCCTTTAACAACAATGCTGAACCAGTTCAGAGAGCTGTGTCCAATTTTTCATGGGATTTAGGGGGTGCAGCTTAATGAACAGGGACTCCAACACCACCATCCATACCTGCATTGAAATAGTTAAGAAGTGGTCTCTATGGCTATCACTTGGGAAGAGAATTCAACCTAGACTGAGGAAGTCTTGGTCACTCTTATGAATCAGAATCTGACATTCAGTTGCAGGTAGAGGCACTATTCAACAATTGGGGGTGGTGAGTAAATGTGTAGGATTGTAACTGAATATTCCATAGCTTCATAAATATTAGAATGGAAAAGAACTTCAGGGATCATCTAGGTCTTCATTTAACAGATGAAGAAACTGAGGCCCAGTACTGGGATCAGACAGACCCGAAGTGGCAGGAAGATTTACATGCCACATTGTATTCTGGAACCCTGAACATCACACCATCTTCTGTCTCTTCCCTAGTGCTCAGGATCTCAGCTGGAGGATTGGGAGTAACTGCAAGACTCATTTAGTCCTATAAATGTGTGTGATTGTCAGAGATTCCATGCAAAGCTAGGTCTGAGTGGTGTCTCCTATGTGTAAGATATTGAGGTCAGAGCATAGGAAGACCAACAAACTTCAAATAACCAATTGATGTGTAGTTGTGTGAAAATATGCCCCAGACTTTTGGGGGATCGTTCCTTGTCCTAACTGATCTTAGTGTATACCATCTTGGTAAAAACCTGTTTCTAAAAGCTAACTCAGGACAGCTTCTTGACAATCAATGGAAAGCTCACCACAGGTAAGATTCATGGGAGACAGTATTAGGAAAATTCCAACGTAGGAGTGTTTCTATTAGAACCCTATAAGAAGAAATAATCAGTCACTTTCTGGGGATACAATCTGCCACTGGGAGTGGGTTTGGGGAAGTCAGTCCAGAGGGCCTGTTCCACTACAATGGAATGCTAATAAAGGGAATTTGAGTCAGGCACATAATCAAAAACATTAATGAATTATACCACAAAGATCCAATAATCTTTTAAACAATGAATTCAAAGTTACAAGTCTAACCATCTTCACTCTCTATGATCCTGAGAAAATATCGACAGCTGACAGCTCTCAACAGTCACTGAAACTTCCACCTAATGAGCATAGTGTCAGGCACACAGTAGGCACTTATACAGTTTTTGATTGATCAATGGGTAGATGGATGATGAAGTAAAGTCAGAGGAAGTAAAAGGTTGAAATGTTGGCACCAAAACATGGTCCTACGGCCACTGTCCAGTATTAGCCTCATAAAAGCAATCTGTCAAGTTCCCTGGCCTCAGACAAACTCGCAGGACATGGCAAGACTCAGGATGTGAGTGATAGCTTATGGAACAGGTAAGATTCATGGAAAGGGGGCAATGATGGCCTTGTCTCCATAATGCCTTCAGTCCCGGCTACACACGTCTTCTTATGATTAATTTAGACGTTTTCATTAATAGATTCAAAGATAATTGCCAGATAAACATCTGTGCTGTCCCTAGAACAGGAGAGGAAATGAATAAGGGATATTAAATAAGGGAAGAATGTTACTCAGGTGCATTAATCTGGAAAATGGAGAAAATTGTTGGAGGCTCTGTCTCTCTTGGTATTTGCATTTTAAAATTAGATGAAGCATCAAAGCACGCAGAGACACCAGGCTGCCCTGAGAGGAAATTGCTTCCCCCAGGACGAGTGACTGGGATCATTTGGCGAATGGTGGGCAGAGAAACACTCCCTATGTTCTCATCAAGGCTTTGCTTTTTTGTTAATGTGAGGAGAGGGTTACCAATAGAAGAATTGAAATTCAGGATTCATGTTACAAACATAGATATGGAGATACACATGAGATATAGGTGTGTGTGTGTGTGTATGGGTGTGGGTGTAGATAGATTTGTGGAGATTTGTATATATGGAGATAGCTAGGAAGTAGCAGGTATAGAGCACTGGACCCAAAGTAATGAAGAGTTGACCTCAAATCTGGCCTCAGACATCTGCTGCTGTGTAGTGCTGGGCAAATCATTTAACTGTCACTTACCTCAGTTTACTTATCTGTAAAAAAAAGGCTAATGTAAGTGGTTACCTCCATTTGTAAAGCACTTGGCAAACTGAAGTACTACTAGGTAGTTTGCAAAGTCTTAGTGAAGTTTTGACTTTAGCTTAAAATTGCAGAAATGTTTTAGAACATTCTATAAATTTTATTGTTGCTATTGGTAGCATTTTCCCAATCATTCAGTTCTGGAAACTGAGTCTCACCAATATCAGATGACTTGCCCAACTGCTACACAATAGGTCTTGGGAACAGGATTTGAACTCAAGTCTATGTAACTCCCAAACTGATTTTCTATCAGCTATAGCACCTGGCCTCTCAGATATATTACTGTCCTCATGTTACAGAAGTGAAGTAGGTCCGGATAGTGAGGTGAGATGGCCAAAGTCTCACAGCTCGAAAGTGACCATGATGATGTGAAGAGTCTCTTTGACCTGCCATGATATCTGGAGAAGAGTGTGAGTCTTAGGATCATAGGACCAAGCATCTAGAGAGGGGAGAGGCCTTCAAATTCGTCCTTTGGGACACAATCATAATAAGAGACACATCGACCATTTCATAGCACATCTAGTGTGTCTCTTTACTTTTTAACTGGAGCCTCTTAACACCCTTGTGATGGAAGTACCACAGGCCTTTTAGCTCCCATTGTTCAGTTGAGGAAAATGACGTTCAGGTCTCTGTTCTTGAAACCATTCATCATCAGACACAGTAACTGAACCTAGGTATTCCCATTGAACTTGTCCCACCACCTCTCAATAAAGCAACAACCAGAAATGAGAACAAAACCGTCCACAATGCCCTCTTGCTTCCTTTATCTTCTCTTTCAAAAGAAGGAGTATGAAACCAAGGCCTTTTTACACAGTGTCTCCAGGGGCCCCTCAGTCTTAGTAAAAAGTCACCCCAAAGGCTGCAAGATTATGCCACAAAGTAAAGCATCTGTTCCCGGAAGCCCGCGCATCAAGGTGGCTATAGCAGTTCACAGACAAGCCCATTACACCCCATTAAAGGAGCCCATGCTGTCGACGGAAGGCCAAAAAGGATTGATCAGCTTGAGCCATGCAGGTCCAAGATTGTCCATTTATTAATTAAAAGTGCATTTTATGTATTGGGATGTGATGAATAGTTTGCCTGTTTAGGTTAATTCCCTCCGACCTGCTCTGAGGGCTCTTAGCCCTGATAAATTATGTACTAGCTCACTCCTTTTAGAACTTCTGAGAGCTGGGTCTAAGTGGGCAGCCACCTGTGGGGGTTCAATATTTACACAGGAATAAGCCAATTTGCAGCTGACCCAAAGGCAAGTCTGTCTCATATTCGACTGGACCCCATGGGAGGTTGGAGAGAACTTTGGAAGAACATAAGGCAGGACTACACAGAGGAAAAGAAATATCACTCTGGAATTGGAGGCCCTAGATTTGAATCCTGTGGCTCATTTACTTCCTGTTAGTCCCTGGCTCAGTTCTTTAACCCTGTGGCTCTCAGTTTCTTCCAGTCCTCAGACTATGGTTCTAAGCCCACCCTGGGATCTTTTCAATGACCTCAGAGAAGTCACTTCCCTTTTGCGAGCCCCCTTTTCTTCTGTACATACCCACATGTTTATATCCACGTCCACATCCACACCCATGTCCAACAGCACAAAATTCCCATCATCTCGCCCGTCTTATTTCCCCATATGGAACCAAATGTGTTGTTACTTACTTTGGTTATCAGTATGGTTTCTCTCCCCAGCTTGGAGGCAGATGAAAGAAGGAGGTTCACATTGATTACCAAAGATAGGTTTCTTCCATAAAGAATGGAGCCCTTCTTGCTTTCCTTGTTATTGTCTAAGTTAGGAAGAGTGGCCCACAGGCAGGATGGACTTGTCCCTTTGAAAACTTTGATGGCCTTTGTGTGGAGGAACATCTCTCTATGTGAGGAAGGGAGGAGAATGTGAATGTCTGAAGAATGGAAACATGAACAGAAGACAAGACAGGTGACATGGCAAACTGTGAACTAGGAGTCAAAAGGACATGTGTTAAAGTCCTATATTGACATTGTCACAGATGCTCTCTGGGCAAATCACCTCTTGATGCCTCAGTTTCTCATCTGTAAAAGGCAGTTAGATACTATGACCTCTAAAATGTCTTCCAACTCTAAATTCATGATCATATGAAAGAAGAGGATTTATTCTGAAAGAGCTTTCATTCATCAGACTTGATGTGGGTACTATATGACTTCTCAGAGAGAAATTGGTAGGTACAAGAATGTAGTTGGTCTGTTTGTTTTTGATTTTTGGAGGGGAAAAGGCAGGGCAATTGGGATTACTTGACTTGTCCAAGGTCACACGGCTAGTCATTGTTAAGAGCCTGAGGCCGGATTTGAAGTCAGGTCCTCCTGACTACAGGGCCAGTGTTCTATTCCCTGCACCACCTAGCTGCCCCAAGAATGTATTTTTATGAAGCTAAGGTGGACACAATAAACCAACAACAACAACAACAACAGCAACATTGCCCCAACCTCATAATTTCTAAAGTTTGCAAATTCTCTCTCATTTGTCCTGGGGATCAGCTTAACTCAATCACAGGTCAAATACTACAGAAAAATCCAAAAGCCTCAAGAGATCTACATAGCCTGATTAACCCACTCCTCTTATGGCCCGGCAGACACCATAGCCATGTAGGTAATGAGGGCCAGGCAGGACTTCAACAAACAGAACTTGACACTGTCCCAAAAAATTCATAACAAAGTGATCTGCATATCTTCATATGAATATCAGTGCTATTGTTAGCAAACAAGTTGTTGGGGCTGACTTTCCAGGCTTTCAGAAAAGAGGACTATAGAGTCTCCTATAAGAACAAATAAAGAAACAAGCCCATGCTGTTCTTTCCCTGTGTAACCCTGGGCATCTCACTTCATATGTTTGGGACTCTCTAAAATCCATGATCAAAAAAAGAACTTAGAAAGCATCCTTCAAGAAATTCTCAAGGAAAATTGCCCTGAGATTTTAGAACCAGAGGGCAAAATAGAACTTGAAAAAATTCACCCATCACCTCTTGCAAAAGATCCCCAAAAGAAAACTCCTAGGAATGTTATAGTCAGGTTCTGGAGTCCTCAGATCAAGGAGAAAATATTACAAGCTGCCAAAAAGAAACAATTTGAATACTGTGAAAACACAATGAGGATAAACTAGGATCTGGCAGATTCTACATTAAGGGACTGAAGGGCCTGGAATATGATATTCCAGAGATCAAGGGAGCTAGGATTAAAACCAAGAATCACCTACCTAGCAAAATTGAGTATAATGTTCCAGGGGAAAATATGGTCACTCAGTGAAGTGGAGGACTTTCAAGCATTCTTGCTGAAAACAACAGAATCGAAAACAAAATTTGACACTCAAATACAAGAAGCATGAGAAGGTAAGCATGCCAAAGAAATCATAAGAAACTTATCAAAGTTGAACTGTTTACATGCCAACATGGAAAAAAAGTATAATTGTAACTTAAGGAACTTTTCTCAGTATGAGGATAGGTGAAGGGAATACAAATGTATATATACATATGCATACACATATGTCTATATAGCAGGGTTTATTTATGTGTATGAACACACATCTGAGTGTGTGTATATATGAGTACACAGAGGGCACAGGATCAATTGAATAGGAAGGGACAATACTCTAAAAGGTGAAATTGTGAGGTAGGAGAGGAATAGAATGAGAGGAGAAAGGAAGAGACAGAATGGGGCTAATCATCTCATATAGAAGAGGCTATGGATAATTGTTACAATGGAGGGGAATAACAGGAAGGCAAAATGGAAAGGGTCAACCATACTTTGATTGAATTTGGCTTAGGGAAGGAATTACATAAACTCTAAATTGGGTATCTTGCCACACAGGAGAGTAGGGGTCATAGGGGTGAGAGTTGGGAGGAGGGAGAGGAGGTTAGTGGGGGGGGGGAGGGTTGCTGGAAGTATACACTTTTCTAAAGAGACAGGGAAAGGGACAGGGTAGAGAGTAGAACAAGGTGTTGGGGCAGAATATGAAGGAGGGGGCATATAATCAGTCTCTTATAATATGCCCACTGTGGAGTTGTTCTGCATAATTATACATGTACAGCCTGTATTTACTTGTTTGCCCTTCCAGGGAGGGTGGGTGACAAGGGAGGAAGGGAAAGAATCTAGAATTTAAAGTTCTATAATCAAATGTTTAAAAAAATTATTATTATTAATATTATTATTGTATTATTATTATTCACTACATCCAACTGGGAATTAAGATATACAGGCACTGGGACAGGGAGATCCATCCTGCCCTACCAGAAAGTTAGAGGGGCAATGGAGGAGGACATAGGAGAGAGCAGGTTGAGGGAGGGGCTATACAGTGGATCACTGTTTTGAGGTGTTGGGCAGGGGAAAGATGAGCAGAAAATTTGTAATTCAAAATCTTGTGGAAATGAATGATGTAAACAAGAAAATAAATAAAAAATTTTATTTTAAAAAATAAATCCTTGAATTGGGTTGAATACAATTTGAAGTTGAAACATGTTCTCAGATGTTTTCTGTACCCATTCTACTTGGGCAACTTCGCCCAACTGTCCAAGTCTTAGTGTTCTTATCTATAAAATGAAGGGTAGGGATAGATGGCCATAGAATTTCCTTCTAATCTTACAGTCATATAATGACTGTGATCATTTTTAAGTTCTGTGGGTTAAACTCTCCAGTTGAACTCTTGATAAATAGATTGTCCTTTTCCTTTTATATCCTGTTTAATTTATGAAACTAAAGTAGTGGTTATATTACAGATACTGATGAGACATTTATATGTTATGTAACAATTTCCTCTACTTTAAAATAAAAGGCACTTGCATTATTTATAGGCCCCAAAATTAATTTCTTAAATTAATTGAGTAACTATCAAAAATTATGTTTCAATGACCACCTAGTCTAAGTAAACTTTAATGTTTGTAAAGGTAGGGAGATTGTATCCCTAAAACCAATTAATGTTAACACAAAAGTCATTACTTAGGGCCAATAAAAGATATAAAGAACTACTAGAAAGTTTTTAATCAATTGGGGAGAAGCAATGGGATATTTGTGTGATGGGATAAAAGCACAAAATATGCCCCATAAAAACTAGTGTTGTGTTTGGATGAATTAGACACACCTTCGGACCTGTATAGACAATAGTCAATTTGGAAGTACCTACTCCAGCCAGGAATGAGTCAAGCTTTTGGTCTAAGGAACTCTTCAAAGACAGTGTCTCTGGTGCCTTTACCCAAGGACAACAGAGACTGGAGGGATATTTTGAGTTCAGAGACAGAATTACTAACCTCTCTCCCCTCATTGACTATGTCCTCATAGAGACTAGAACCTCGGAGTTAACGTACCCTTCATTTCTCGTAGAAATCCAACCCGGTCATAGAGCATAATCCTTGTGATACGTTGCTAAAACTTCTTTCCAAATATTTCATCCCACATAATTGCATCAACATGAATTAGGTATTTTGGTTTATAGACTTCTTTCTCTGCCTTTCCCATAGAGGCACAGGGAATGGATCAGGAGAGCAGAGGCCTTGAACATCTTACACATGTATTTGTAAACCTATGCTTCCATAATCTCATAGCCTGTTTCTTGTTGACAAGGCTGAAGGAAATAGGGCACTGCGGCACTACTCACATTTTCTGTTAAATACCAAAGCTTTGAAAACTTGGTTCTATTGGTAACCAGTTGAGTTATATTTGAAAATTCTTTGGCTCTCCAAACATTTGTGATTAAATATCCCAATGAAATGGACAGCTCACATCTTGTAAAATTGGATTGTGGTTCTGTTTTGGTTTCATAATGAAACCTTTGTGGCAGTTACTTTGCCTGTCGCCACTTCAAGAAATAGGCTGACTTAAAACCAAACAACCACAAGAATTCTCTAAGAATTATGGGAATGATTTTGGATCAAAATCTTGGTGACAAACCAAAGACCTCATACACTAACAATCTGTGAAGGCAGATGCCTACATAGGTTCCTTTAGGTCTTTGACTTTGGCAGTACGACATTTGAAGTGAAAGAATTAAGCATTGGCATTTACAGGCATAAATCACAAAAATAATGCTTTATACAGGAATATATTTTATTACTGGTCCTCTTGGAGCTTGATGAGGATTTATAATGGGAACAATGAAAGAAAGTGCAGCATTGTGCTTCTTAGCATAATGAAATCTTTTCTGACAATTCCAACGGCTCCCAAGGGCTGCCTTGGGAGTCAGAGGGACAAGATGACCACTCTCATGGATGATCCATGTGGAGTTACGAGTTGGACTAGGTAGATTGTGAGACAATTCTGTCCAATAGGTAAGCCCAAATGCTTGACACTGACCATAGGCTGACTCATAGGCAACATTCTGCACTCCCAGGCCCTGATCTTACTATTATAGGTAAGAGAGTCATCAAGCTGGGACTGGAAAGGACTAAGAGGTGATCTCACTCATCAATATACAGAGAGGGAGTCAAGTGACTTTGAAGGCCCCATAGACAGTAAGAAAGCTGAGATTAAAACACATGTATTCATTCATTATTGCTTTGTTTGTTTACTCTTTTACCCATTTTGTATATTGTGTGTATTTATGTGTGTAGCGGGAGGATATGAGTGTATGTGTAGCACGGACATGATGAAGACCCACCCCTACTAGCATCATAGAACAGTAGAACTCTCATGATCCTAGCCATAGCTGTAACTCCGTTCCCTCAATGATATCAAACCTATCACCCTTCTCTTTGCTCTCAGCTCGTTCATTCCAAAGTACACTGACTTTGGCAGATTTGGAGGATGGGTATTCTGAGAAGGGAGGCTAGCTGCCATAGACAGATGACTGTTGACTCCTTCTTAATGTCCTTGGGGTAAGCTACAAGTTGGGGGAGGCATAAGGTCTCCTATTTACAATTGTGACTACTGACCTACCACCAATGTGCTTCACACTTAAACAAATCAGTCGAAATTAAACCATTAACCAAATCCTGAAATAATATCTAAAAAAAGCAAAGTAATAAGAATTATAATGCAAATGGGGGATAGGGGAGGATATAGGAGAGAGCAGAATGGGGGAGGGGGTATTCATTAGGAACATAGTTTGGGGGTGGTGGGTTGGGGAAAGGCGGGGAGACAATGTGTTAAATAAGTTTTGATAAAATTATATCATAACACAACATCATAATCCATTCAAAAAGCTAGTTCACACTGTCCTACCAAAGCACACAGTATCCATGGGCGAGAGTGGATATAAATGTATAGAAAACTAACAATGAGACACATTAAGTGGAGAAATCCACGGACCTGGGGAAAGTCACAACTCTGGACTGAAGGCATTGATGTTTTTGCTATCCAGAGGGAAGAAAAAGGCACACTCAGTGTTGCATTTTAGGTGGAAATGCCATTCTCTTGGACTCTCCACTCTCCCCTTGGATGAAATCACTTTTGCTGCTGCTCTTGCTCTGGACAAACAGTGCCCAGTCCTTTTGGCAAAGCCCAGCATTACAATATTTTACTGAAATGTGAATGCTGAAAAAATGTTCATCAATTTCAGTGAAAAGCAGTTTCCTTAATCCCTCTTTTGAATGCTATAAATGACACATAAGAATTTTCTAAATGTATATTACAAAATACTACTGATTCTTTTTGCTTTCTATGCCAGCCATTTTTCCCTCATATATTTCTTAATAGTGATTCCAGACCTTTTTCATCAAATCTTGCTTTTACTAAAGAGGAATAGGCAAACAAAAACAAGATCTAGAATCTCACAGAACATATAGTTTTCCATGTCCATTGACCCCCTTTCCCTGAGTCCCAATCTCTCTACCTAAGTGGTAACCACAATTCCGAAGAGTGGACTTCCAATTCTTGTTTGAACATTGTCTTTGCTTGATTAAATATCTTTAGAAGGAGCCACTCCCACTGCTCTCACCTGAACTCACTCTCCAAATCCTTCTGTAGTGACTGAAGAAAACTCCTACCAGGCAGGCAGCCGCAGCCTGGATCACAACCATAATGGTTTGGTTTGGTTTTTAAAAGTTTGTTTGGGGAAAAGACTTGGGTAATTTTCACAGGAGTTTGAATCAACTCTTTGAAAACAAGAGAGCCTTCTAGGTGGCTGCTGTTTTGGTCCATTGCTTGTTCTACTCAGAGGTCCCTCAGGTGTCTGGACCACACTCTGTAAATAACATTTTCACAATAGCAAATCCCTTCCCTTAATTTTCAATTAATTTCCTTGAAAACATTTATAGGATGCTCTTAATTTTTGCCATGAAGAAGAGGCAAAATGTAAGTGTATGAGCCAGAAGTTGTTAGAATGTGTTTCAGAGTTCCATGAACATTGTGTAACTGATTGATTATCCTCATCAAATTTCAACTAGATTGAAATTCAAATTAGGATATTCAATTCAGAATGGGAAGGGGCATGACTCATACCCATTCCAAACCTCTTATTTAGAGAGGAGAAAGCTCAGACCCTGGGACTTGTCCCAAGCTACCTGCAGAGACAGAATTCAAACCCAGAGTCCTGAACTTGGAATGCAACATTTTCCCCTCTGCATCTCTTTGTCTTCTCAGACATTGTAGGTTAACCTGAGTAGGAGTGGAATTCTGGAGGGACTGGGAGATGGTTGTCTATGCTGGAAAGCCTAGTGGGGTTAAAATATTTCAGGGAAATAAGATGCCTCATGCATGTTATTAATTGTTCTTTGTGTTTGAAGGGGAGCAAAATGGCATCACTATGTTGGGGTCATTATAGAATGTGTCTATGACTGATCAGACCAATGTGAGCTTGGAAGACTCTACCACAGGTGGGCACAAGTAATCTGTAAAAACATTTGTTGTGAATGTCTCTAAATATGCACATCTTACTTCTTTTTTGAACTGCCACAATTCTGCTTTTCTCAGAGAGAACAGTGCCTTCTTTGATGCAGGAATACCATGCTGGGCAGTCCTATGCCAGTGTCTTCCATGTCTCAAAACTGATTCCTTAGGTCTTTGGAGAGACCATGAGTGTGCTCTTGTATCACTTCTGCTGACCTTCGTGTTTTGTGTGAGTTCTATGTAAAATAGTCTTGTATACAAATGTACCTTCACAGGATCCTTGACCTATGAGCATAGGAGCCCCATCCCAGCCTCCTGGACCTGAGATTAAAAAGCTTTTAATAATCTGGATCTTTCCATGTATTACTAGGAACTTTGTAGTTTAAATTCCTCAGTATCACTGTGGGAGGAGGGTATGGGGTTTTTCCAATTTGCACAGTTGTAGAAAAGGGAGAAATATAAACTGCAAATGTTGCTTTTGGTATAAAGAGAAATTCAAAAGTTCTGGGTTCCTTCTCCTGTGTGTGATCCCCCTTCATCTCTCCTCCCTCAAGCTCAAAAGGTAATTCAGAAATGGCATTTAAATTTGAATGGAAGGTCTGAGCTTTCTCCATGCTTCTCCTAACCACCATCATGACATTTGATCCATCAGGGTTCCCTGATCTATACCATGATCTCAGCCATTTTTATGTCGTCAGCCATCAGGATGGAAGAGATTTTTGCTTGGAAGTCAAAGTCTTCCTTTTGTGATGAAAAGAGATTTGAAGAATTATTTTCAGATCCCTATCTTCCACCAGGAGCCTTTTCAATTTAATCCAGCAGAGATTTTCTTTATCTTTGAGATATATTGATCCCCAGAGAGGGAATTTATGTCCATGGCATACCTTTGTGTGCTGGGACGAATCGGATCCTTATAGGAAAGTCAATTAAGATGAGAGTTTCTGGACAGAGCCTAGAAGGCAAATGCAGGTCATCAGTTCAGATTTGGGGCAGCAAAACTGCAAATCATGTTGCCAGGGCAGAAGTCCCTTGAAAGGGACTTTTACAGCACAGTAGGCACTTGATAACAGCTTATGGATTGATCTGTAGGCAGAATCAAGGAACCAGGACTAAAAACAGAAAACCAGAAAGCCACTTGGGTTTCTATGGACTTGGATTTCACTTACAAATTATTATTTGGCTGAAGCTTTCTCTTGAACACTAACAACTTGTCATTCTACAATCTCTGAAAAACTGAAATTGTGGAAGATCTAAAGGTCACTGTGAGTGATGGGGAGGTGCCCAATTCAATCTCTGCAAAGGATCTGTAGCATGGGCCTGGTCACATGTTGGATCTGGTGGAGCATGGAGCCTTTCTTCAGCTTTGGCATGGAATAGGGTTCTTCTGAGGTTTCTTCCATTATTGAGATTCTGTGACTCTATGTCTCACATGCAAAAAATAATGTGGGGAATCATCCTGAACATTAGGTTTTCTTGTTTGTTTATTTTAGAAAAAAAGAGAAATAAACTACATTGTAAGATGAGGGAGGCTAAGACTATGAATTATTCTGATGCCCACATGTTTAAAGCAGCCAGAAGAGACTTCCAGTGTGTTGGGTCCAATCTCTCTGAAGGATTTTTAGGGAGAATATAGTAAAGAACAAATAGATATGGATGGGACATGGTCTACACCTCTGCAAAGAGTACTCACATTGACAGAACCCTGATATTTGGAAAATATCCATGAAAAATTCCTCAGACCCTGGAGATGTTACCAGTCTTTGATCATAATCCTGTCACCAGGATACATGAGCTCAGTTGTATCATTAGAAAAGGCTTTCTGTCATCCACACACGTTTTGAAAGGTGTGAGTTCGCAGGCCCATAATGTCAACCCCCTCTTCTGACATTGCACCATTTCAATTCCATCCATTGGGCCTTGGAAAGCCTTCCTGTCTGCCCTTTTGCAATTCATATTTTCTCTAGGAAGTAGAGTCACTCTCTAGTTACCTGGTCACCCCTTAACCCAGAATACTTGCCATTCAGAAGTGATAAACCAGAGTTGGGTCAGATGCCTGGGAGGAGAGGCTGGCTGCCTACTGCTAAGACGGACAAAGTAACTTCTCAGAGAAAAGGAACAAGAGCTTATCTGCTGGAAAAATGGTGGACTCCCCAATCTGTAGTACAGTGCCTGGCAATGAATAAGTATTTAATAAATGTTTTTAGTTGAATTGTTTTCTATGTGCAGGGTATGTGATGGTACAGATCTCTTGTTGAGTGAGTCAGCTAAAATCTCCTAAGGTCTCTTTTTCCTCTATAATTATGTGGTGTTGCTTTTCTAAGTCAAGTCTAGAGACTTCAAGAGACCATTCATTTACCAGAAAAAAACCCAGTTGTTTGCCCCTTCCCAAAGTCTTCTCACAAAGAAGAGGGGAGGAGGACAGAGGTCTCTAGACTGAGAATATGAATTCCTTTGCTTGATTCAGGGCCCCCAAACTTGATGGCTCTGTGACTACAGGTAAGTCACTTGAAAACTCTGAATTTCTTCATCTGCTTAATGGGAAGAATCATGTCTTCCCCACAGGGTGGATATGAGGAGAGAATGTTCATTGGAAAAAAAATGTGTGTGTTATGTCTTTTGTTTGGCATTTGGCAATTTGAGTCAAGGAGGCCCTTAAGAGTTTGGCCCAGACAGTTTCAAAAGGAATCAAATGTTGACCACTGACATCCAGAAATAGGAAGATAGAGAAAAAAAGAAATGACATTAAAAAAATCCTCTTGAATTGTATTTTAAATGCTGTCTGAGCTCTCTCAGGAAGAAGTCCAGGTGAACGATGTGCCTTGGAGATATAAGCCTGGCTCCTGCAATTACCCAACAGGGATTCAAGCAGAGCAGGGCAAAAGAAATGGATGGGGAGGGAGGATGAGGACAGAGCCCTGAGGAAGAGGACAGGGGGCAGGCTGCTTTTTTATATGCATTACAAGTAGCTGAAATAAATATTGGAGTTATATCTGGCACATTTTTGGCATCATTTTTCAATAGACTCTCTCTAATGGGTAGAGGGCATGAACCTATTAGAATACCACAAGATGTGTTCATAGTCCCAGGATGGAATGTAAGCAGGTTCTGAAAGGGGGTGAAAAAGGCATAGGGAGCCAAGAAACCAACCCAAGTTTGCATTTTCTGTTAATTCTCCAAAGGGTCATAAATGGATCGGTATCTATCATTTATTAAAGTATTTGTTAATTTATATTTTTGCCCAATGCATTCTCCCAGTTATTAGCATTGTCTTCTTTGGAAATGGCTTGGTATTTATTTGTGTGTATTTTATATTTTGTTTTGCTTTGCTTTCCAAATACAGGCTAAACAGTACAGTATGAATGGGTCACCATGCCACTGGGGGGAATATGCCAATCCAGTAGAGTCTGGGTGAATCCCTTGTATTTCATGTGTATACACACACATGTGTATATGCATATGTACATAGGTGTTTGTTTATGTGTGTATGCACAGATATGCATACACAGATGTCATATATAGCATGTGCATATATAAATATACATGCCTATGTGTGTATTGTGTTTATTTCCTACACCCCACCAACACCAGTAGAACATAAACTCCTTAAGGAAGGGGATAGTTTTGTTTCTCTCTTTGTACATTTATATATCACTTTAAAATTTGCAAGTTGCAAACATTATCTCTTTTTATCACCACAGTCCTGTGAGGTAAGTACCATTCATTTTACAGATGAGGAACATAAGGGAAGCAGAAGTTAAATGACTTCCCCACCAAGGTCACCTAGCTAGTAAGTGTCTGAGAAGAGATTTGAACTCGGGTCTTCCTGACCCAAGATAGATTGTTCTACTCACTGTATCACTTAGCTGCCTTCAGCATTAGTTGAATTGATTTGATTTCATGTTTTTAAATTTCATATTAATCAGGACTAAGAAGCTTATCTACACCAGAAGCAAAGTGGAGAAGAGCCTGAATTTACCAAAAGAAACATCATCTGAGTTTTGACCAATGCCTAATGTGAAGGTATCTGTTGAACCTATATTTGATTGCATGCCGCCATGAGGGGGAGGGGAAGAGAAAATGAAGGGGGGGAATTTGAAATTCAAGGTATTGTGGAACTGAATGTTGTAAACTAAAAGTAAATATTTTTTTAAAAGAAGGATCTGAGTTCAAATCCTGTCTCTGAAAGCTCCAGTTGCATAACTGGGGATCATTGCCTCCCTTCTCTCAGCCTCAGGCATACAAGATTTGAAGACTCTCAACCATTCCCGTGTTGTTTACCAGGGCTTCCTACAGCAAAGAAATCACAGATTTTTGACCTTCAAAAAAAAATCACCCACTTTGTTAATGAATACAGAAAACATTAAACACACTGGAATACCTGATAAGTGCACTGGATGTAATTTGAGCAATATGTTATTATTTATTAAATGTTAAAGAGCTCTTTTTAGTTCTTTTTTTTAATTTATTGACTTGTTTATTTACTTTTAGTTTACAAGTTTCATTTACAGAATCACTTGAATTTCAGATTTTCTTCCCTCCCTTCTCCCCCCCACCCATGGTGGCATACAATCATGCATGGGATCTGCAAACACTTTCACATTGTACAACAGTCTGGTTGTATAGAAGCATTGTAACCAATGGAGAGAATAATGGGAAAAGAAAAAAAGAAACAAAACCAACAAAACATGGAAAAGAACAATAGCATGTGTTGCTTCTGTCTCCATTTAAACTCTGGTCTTTCTAGATCTTTCTTTGAGTGTAGGTATCTCCTTCCATTATGAGACTTGTAGAGTTGTCTTTTAACTGTGTGTTGCTGAGAAAAGTCTAGTTTATCAAGGTTGGTAGTCACACATATGATGTATCTGTGACTGTGTACAAATTTTTCCTGGTTCTGTTCTCATTTAGCATCAATTCATATAATCCTCTCCAAGTAAATAGTTCTTTTTAGTTCTATTGAGACACACTCCTATTGGGTCTTTTCATGGAGTCCAAAGCTCTATAGCATTGAAGGTCTGGGACCCCACTGGATTCCCCAATCTCTATTACATCTCCCTTCTCTGAAGACATGGGTGACTCCATACATTTCAGAAGGAGTTTATGCTCCCAAATGAGATAATACATATAAAGTTCTGCCACATGGTACATTGGTTATTCTTTCTACTAGGTTACAGCTCAGCCAAAGTCAGTTGTATCTCACTACACATTGTATTTATAGACAAACAAATAATTGAATTAAAGTTGCCTCACTTTAGTTAATCAATTCTTTAAAAGGCTGCATGATGTAATAGAAAAATTGCTGGTCTAGGAGTCAAGAAAACCTGAGATCAAATCCTCCCTTCCTCAATAACAGTATAGTACAGGGCAGCTCAGTTACCCTTAATGTTATCACCTGCAAAATGGGCATAATACCTATTTGTATCCCCTTCCCAGGGTTTCTGAGGCTCTAACGTTATTAAATATGTAAACCACTTAGCAAAGTGCGAAGTGCCATGGGAGTGTTGAGCTGGTATCAAGATAACTTTGATGGTGAATAAGAAAGGAAAGAACATTGAATTTAGATTCAGAGTACTGAAGTGAGAATCCTGCCTCTTCTGATTAAGGGCTATGAGTCCCTGTGCAAGTCACAAAATCTGTGGGTCTCAATTAATCACTTGTAAAATGACAGAGGTGGACAGATAACTCTTCAGTTCTCTGTATATGATCCTCTGCTCTCTCTGATCTGGTCTCTCCCAGGGCCAGTATGACTCATAGCCCATCTGGCTTTTCCCACCCTCTGGGAGCATTGCTACTGCAGTGCCATAAAACTGTCATCAAAGTGTTAGTACCTGTCGATCTCTTAATATCCCCTCAATCCTGTCCACCCTCAGAACCAGTGTGTGTACTGGGCATTGGAAGTGTTGGGTTGCTGGAAATTTAAGAAAAAAATTCCTAAAAGTAAGCAAGGTTTTGTCTCTCAGTAAGCTTTAAGTGTGAATCAAAGGAACTGGAATGGGGACCTTGTCACTGGCCCTAGCTCTACCTGGATGCAAAGAAGTTAAGTCCCAATTGAACTAGACTTTAGTTCATTCAGAGTTATACAACATGTAGCCATGGGAAGATTGTGGCTGAAAACGATTCTCAGTGGATAAATGCTCCATGCCAGACTCCTCTCCAGAGCGAAATGGAGTATCATGGGAAACTCTTTCCTTAGATGTTGAGAGTGGTATTTGCAAAGACCATTATAGGATCACAGAACTTTAACCTTAGAAGGCACTCGTGTACACAGTATGTCCAACACTTAGCCATGACAACATCTCTAACCAGTGGTCAACCCACTTTTCCCTAACCACCATCAAGGATAGGGAATGCAACTTTTCCTGGGGAGTCTACATTGTGGAAGGGCTCAAGTTCTCAGGAAGCTGTTTTGTTTTTCCTGACATCAAGCTTACATTGGAACTCTGTTCCTTGTCCTTATTTTTGCTGGTTCTCCAGACAGAATAAACTAATTCCTCTTTCCAGTCAGAGTCTTTCAAGCGCTTTAAGTCTCAAGTCTGATGGAGATCTCTCTTACCTGGGACTATAGCTCCCTAGCTCAAGCAGTCAATGACAGATTTAATTTTTGGAAGCCAAATGTAAGCTCAAGGTTATAAGAAATGATTCAACTTTTTCTGTTGTCCCTATGTTTCTTTAACTACTCTACTTTTTAATAACAATCCAATAGTCCTGGCATTCAGGGATCTTCAAAATCTAGTTCTAACTCAGTTTGGGGGCCAAATTTCATATTGCTCACTTTCATACACTCAAAGTTGCAGCTAAATGATCATATTCAGTGCTCCTCCCTGCCCAGCCCCATTCTCATCCTGCTCTCAAATATACCTCCTGGAAGTGTATCTCACCCTGTCCTCCTTGTCATCACTATCACTTAGTACTACTGTGATTGTGATCATTTAAACTCTTTACCTTCATCCCCCATCTGTCATGAGCAAGGCTCAAACTGTATGACCTTTGAGGGTCTTTCTAGCCATCCGATGCCCTGAACTCTTCCAGTTACATTCCCTTCATTCCTAAATGTCCAGATCAGGTACTGATTTCTTCTGCTAGGAAGTCTTTCCTAAGTCCCTGAGCTGAAGGGGAGGGACTTCCCTGAGTTCCCTGCAGCACCTACCTTGCATCTATCCTTGTCACTCATCAGCTCCTCCCTGGGAACAGTTATTCCTCCCAAGTGCTTCCCCCTCTTCCCTTTAGACTGTGAGCTCCTTGAGGCCCAACCCAGCGTCCCATGTTCATGTCATCCTCCAGAGATGAGCACACAGCCTAGAATGGTGGAGATGTAGCAATTTGTTGAGTTCATTTGATGGTCCTTTTTCACCTCTAATATTTTACAAGATTTATGATGTTGAACCTCTTTGAGACTCAGGTAAAAGAACCTTATATGATAAGCTGTGAATCAATGGTCATATCTTCAGCCAGAAGGCTTTTTCACGCTGATGGGCTGAATCATTAAAATATAAACTGTAATCTGGGAAGCAGAATTTCTTCACCTACCTATTTAGAAAAAAATGTGACATTGTTTTTAAAAGTCCTATGGAAATGATTTTGATTTCCTTGTGATTTCATCACCACCCCTGTTAGCACCAGGAGTTGAGATCCTTGAGTCCCCTGCCACCTATCTTCTGTGTAGTCTTTCTGGGATTTGGTTGATTACCACAAAACTCATTTCCACTATGCTTCAAAGTTTGCAGAGAACTTGAAATATATTATTTCATTGGAGCCAACCAAGCCTATTAGACAGATGCCAAAGGTTTATTCTTTTCATTTCATAGATGAGGAAATAGACACTCTGCAAGCTGAACAAGCACCCCAAAGTCACAGAGCTGGTGGGTGTCAGAAGTGGGATTCAACATGCATGTCCCTTGATTGAAAATGTAGACTCTTCTATAGGACACAACCATCATCAATCAATATCAACAAATATTAATTTAGGGCAGTGCTTCTCAACCTGTGGGTTGCGACCCCTTTGGAGGTCAAATGACCCTTTCACAGGGGTTACCCAAGACCATCAGAAAGCACATATTTCTGATGGTCTTAGGAAGTGATACACTGCTCCTCTGTCTCCATGGATGTTCACACACATGCAGATACGCCCACATGTGAGTATCAAAGGGTCTCTGCATTAGGAAGATTGAGAACCACTGATTTAGGGCCTATCATGGGTCAAGCACTGTACTAGACACTGGGGAAACAGATACATAATACAAAGGGGGCCTTGTCTTCAAGGAACTTCCAATCAGAGTCTAGAAGCCTCCGTAAGCATGGTGGCCTCTATCTGATATTTTCCATGATGAGCAAGCATATTCCGTGAGACCCATGTTGGTTTCTCAAAATATTTATAATTTTTTTAATACCAACTTGGCCTTGTACATCATACAAAAACACTCAAGGAATCATTATTTTGTTTCCCCAAAGATCAGGAACTCCCTATGCTGTCCCCAATTCTTTCTGTGGCATTAATCAATGTAAATAGGACGTCGTCGGTAGAGAAATAATAAAATGCCCAAAATATGCAAAGCATATCTTTAATGATGTCTAAAAAGGAGCTAAACATCTCCCTGGGAATTCAGAAAACATTTATCTTTTAGGCAGTTCTTTAACTTCACAAGTCTTTGTTGTTTAACAAGCTCAAGAAATAGGTCAGCTAATGTTATATTAATCAGCAAATTAATATTTTAATTTGGTTTTCTTTCTAGTTAGAATGCTTGCAGCCTTTCCAGGTTTTCCCCATGCTCTGCATGCTGAGGGTAAGTGGGTTCATTACCATATTTTACCTGGGGGTTGTGAGATAAGACGGTCCCGTGATAGCTCTATTCTTGGGAGGGGAGAGGAGGCTTAGCAGGGCACTTACCACTTCAAATGGCAGGGCCTTTCAGGCAATGAGATGTTGAACAGCTGAGTCACAGACTTCTCCCATCGTGCTTTTGATTCATATTCTGGAAATCATACCTTTCAGAGAAGGTGATAATAAGTTTTGCTTTATAGAAATAATACCTTTGTACTTAGAAGAAAATCTTACTCATTCAAATTATCTGAACAATATAAAAATGGGTTTTAGAGGCTATTTTCTCATTTCTTGATTTAAAAGGCCCACTGATGGATGGGCTGATTCAAAGGAGCTGATAGCCTATACTTTGTAGATGAATAAAGAGGTCCTAAAATCAGTCAGAAGAAATTGAACATGGGCAAGTTGGTCTTCATTTGCATTTGCCAGGAAGATAAAATAAGCCCTTACTTGCAACAGGCGGTAACTATTTCCATCTAACATTGATTGAACAACTAGGGTTGATGCATTAGACTCTACCTGCTCATGCCTTTGCCCAGCCCTCTCAGGGGCCTTCATAGGATTCAATATTTGAAGCAGGAAAGGATCACCAAGTCTCACATGCTCATTTTGTAGGTGAGGAAACGGAGACCCAGAAAGGTTCAGTGGTTTGCCTCAGGTCACTCAGTATGTCATTCAGACTCTATTCACTATAACATGAAGTCTCTCTAAAAATGTCTGATCAAAATCAATTTTATGTGTCCGTGCTCCGTGTGTCTTGGGACCCAGAACATACGGAACATTCCACACATCATCGCTCCCCACCACAGAGGGAAGGGAGTGAAGCTTTTGTTTTGCCCCAACTCAGTTCTATCATTGGGACCTCACCCTTAAGAGCTTCTTCCTTCTCATCATCACCTACTGCTGTCTTCTTCACGAACCTCACCATCCTCCCCAGCGACAGTGATTTTGTCACTTTTCTCCTCATTGCCTTCATCATCCTTGGCACATTATCATTGTCATTAGCGTCATTGACATCATCTTGATTACCTTCAGCCTCACCACTATTATCTTCCTCATCCTCATTGCCATCATCATCCTCAGTCTCGCCAAATATCATAATCAGCTCCTACATCATCTTATTCATTTTTACTGAGAGGAGGAAGAAAATTTAAAAGATCTGGAGCATAGAATGGTGGCAAAAAGAAGCAAGAGCAGATACATTTGGAATGAATGCAGAAGGCATCAAATGAGATTCTAAAGAATGACTGGTTTCATAGAAAGCGCTACAGCCACATATAAGTATATGCTCATTCAATTCTGGTGAAAATTAATGAATCATGATGAAACATATGATTCATCTCCAGAAAGAAATGTGATGGCCTTAAAGTTCAGAACAAAGCATATATACACATATGTGCATGTATATATGTGTGTGTATGTGTTTGTGCTGTGTGTATGGTATTTTTGGAACATGGCTAACATAGGAATTTGTTTTGCTTAAACATACTTATTTGTAAAAGGTTTTGTTTTTTTCTTGCTTTCTCAAGGGCTGGGGAAGAGTGAGAATTAAGAAATGAAAATAAAATAAAATTGAATTAAAAAGGAGTCAACAAAGATTTCTTAATCCTTTGCTATGTTCCAGCAACTGTTCTTGCTGCAGAGGTTACAGAGACAAAAATAAAACAATCATACTTACCCTCAAAGAGCTTTATATTCCATCAGGGGAAAAATGTGACCTGTATAAGGGAATTTCAAATATATTCACTGTGTGAAGTCATTGGCATGTATGGGTAACATCTCTTCCCAAAATAAAAAGCTCTAACATGATCATTGTTTCATTTTTCTTGAGATTCTAAGAAGATAACTAGAGTTTATAGCAGAAGTTCCTTGCTAAACCAAGCCAAAATCCTAAAGACTCCTATAAGCCAAAGGCAGCATTGCTGGTGACTCCATTTAGGAAAATGACTATTGGCTTTTCTTCTTCTGAAGCCCAAGTGTTGTCAATCACTGCCACTAATAGGTAGGTTGAATTTTGGCTCCTTAATCAAAATACAGAACATCAAACATTAAAATGTAAACATAGACCACAAAAATACACGTAGGCTTTCATGGAGGGATTCAGGAGAGTAGAAAAGTTGGCCAAGGGCCAGAGATATATACCAAGGCATATTTCCTAAAATGAAAGGTGAAAGGTAATTATCTGTATAGATTTTATTCCAAACTCTCTTATCTATGACAATAATAAAAATCATCCTGGCTTCCAAGATGACTGAACTAGAGCATCCTTTAGTCCCATTCCTTTCTCAAGGACACCTCAGTGTCAGAGTATCAGTTTCATTTGCTTGAATACGGGTCTTCATTTTTGGCCAAAGGGGCATGTGCACACATAGGGTTGAATTTTCTACATGAAAACTTTGATCTGTATCAGGCAAAACTCAGTAGCTTCTCTTTCCTCCTCTCCAATTGCCATGATAAAAAAGGAAAAAAAAGAAAGACTTTTATTTTACTCTATTTGAATCCAAGAGAAACTCTACCAGTATAGGAAAAATCAGAGAGAATGGCTTTTCTAATCCCAAAGTTATTTGAAGTGGCCAAATTTCAGACAGCTTCCCCACAGATCTCAGTGTATTTGAGATGAGAAACATGAAAGTTTGTGCTTTGCAAGGCCTATTAAACAATAACATCATTATAAGAGGAAAAAAAAGCCCTTTTTTTGTTCCAGAGTATGGAGTCTAAACCCTTGCCTCTTTCCCACACCCCTATGTGTGCATGTATGTGTGCATGCACACGCATGTCTATGTGGGTGGGGGGAGAGGTTTCTATGTTGTTCTGTTTTACATGAAAAATTATATACATATACAAAGGAATTAGGTTTTTTACTGCTATTTTGAGAGCACATTCGTTTGATAGACTAAATTCTCGTTTTATGACTTTTGGAAGGGGACTTTAATTTTCAAAGATCATTCCTGAATTTTATTTATAATTGATATGGTAAAAAGATAGTTTGATGTGCCTGAAATCTTTGACTCCCCAAGACTGAAGGTCAGGTTATTTTCCTGAAAGGCATAGCCTTAAACAAAAGACGGTAAGAGCTTTAGATGCAACAGAGTGGGTGACCTTAGAGATGTATTTATAAGTTCTGAACACAGCAGCCAAAAATAATAACCATTGAACCTGGTGAATAATTTAAGGCCAATGATCTAAGAGGAATTTTAGCCATGGAATATTAGTACGTAAATATTTTAGTCCAGTTTTTCACACCCAAGAGAAAAAAAAACTTCTCTTTTATCAAGAGAATCACTCTCAGTGAAATTTCTGAGCAATTCAGTGATTTTGCTGAGGCCTTTGGATTCACATTCACACATTAAAATTAAACAATTTTACTACCAAAATACATGTGGGGGAGGGAGAGAGTTATCTGTCAAAGTTATGCAGTGATAATTCCTGAAGATGTGTTTCATTTTACACACTTGGGACAGTGCTACAGAGTCTGTTTGGTTCTATTAGCTAGGACTGATTGATAGGTTAATGTGACTGAGTTCTCATTTGTAAGGTTTTAATTGAAGGGAAAGGGTACAAGTAAATATGAATTTATTAAGTGCTGGTTATGCATCTGGTACTGTGCTAAACTCAAGGGATGCAAAGAAAAGCAAAAACAAATAGCCCTTGCCCTCAAGGAGCTTACATTCTAAAGGAAGAAACAATATGTAAACAACTAGATCCACACAATATAGTTGGCAAGTTGTTAGGATACACTCCTTAACAGCTATGGGGTTGAACAATTAGGATTCAAGCTGTCTTAAAAGAAGGCCAGGGAAACTGGAATCCGAAGTGAGGGGTCCAGGTATTCTAGTCTCAGCAGATGATTGATGCAAATGAAATAGGATGGGAAATGGAACACTGGATGTGAAGAACGGCAAGTCTGCCACAAGTGAATCACAGAGAGTGATGAAGAGATTAACATTTAAGAAAAACAGAGGGGGCAGAGCCAAGACAGCGGCATAGAAGCCCAAAGCATGGCAGCTCCCACACAAACACGCTAAAAACTCATAAAATGGGACTCTAAACAGATTTTCAAGCTCCAAAACTCTCCAAAAGAGAGAAAGCACATCTGTTGCTACAGGCAGCTCAGCAGGTGGGGCTCTTCACAGCAGTGTGGGAGCCAAGGCCAAAACCTGGCCGGCTTAGGCCCCAGGGCATCGGGCAGGGAACCACATCTATACAAGAGCAGATCACCTGCACTGGAGGCACAGTTACCACATTTATCAGGCCAGAAGAAAAAAAGGCTAAGGGAAAG
>CM053597.1:4715301-4741424 GCA_028646575.1 Pseudocheirus occidentalis
ATATTGTGAATTGTTGAAACTGTGAACATTGTACTGAATCTGATTTTGTAATGGAATAAACAGAGTGTTCACTAATACTGTGTAATCCGAATCTTAAAGGCTGTTCACAGCAGCATTCTCTCAGGAATCTGCTGCTGATTGGCTTTACAGGAGCCCAGTATATCAAACTTAGTCATTGCACATATGGTGAGTCTAACTGTGTACAAAGTTCTCCTGGTTCTGCTCTTCTCAAACATCAGTTCATATAAGTCTCTCCAGGTTATTATGAAATCCACCTGCTCCTCATTTCTTATAGCACAGTAGTATTCCCTCACAGTTATATACCACAAGAGCCATTCCCCAATGGATGGACATCTCCTTGATTTCCAATTCTTTGCCACCACAAAAAGAGCTGCTATAAATATTTTTTGCACATATGGGTCCTCCTCCCACTTGTATGATCTCTTTGTGATACAGCCCTAGAAGTAGTATTTCTGGGTTAAAGGATATCTTACTTGTTATTTCACTTAGGTTCTTGCAGTTTCACCCCCCCCCATTTAACCTTTTTGCCATTTCACCCCCATCTCACTGACCCACGCACCACTCATGGCATCTCTCCTGGGAACCAGTGCTGACAACGTTCACATATCACAGCTGCTTTTCCCTCCAAACCCCCATGCTCCTATCCCCTTTTTCTCATCTAGTATCGCTTCACTTCTCATGAACAGAGAGCTATGTGAGGAGTTCAAGGACATTTCATTTCTCAGATGCAATTTGAAAGGAAACCTCTTGTTTTTTCCAGACACACAGGATGCCAGAAGATTCCAGATTCACAGACATAGAACTAGAAGGGAGTTTAGACATCAGAGTCCACACCCTTCATTTTACAGAAGAAGAAACTGAGTCTAGCAGAGGCCACTTGCAAGTAGTAAGTGTCTGAGGCAGGATTTAAACTCAGTTCTTCTTTACTCCAAGTTTAGTGCTCTGAGTCATCAGACTGTCCTTTACACGGAGTGGCCAAGTTGGAGCAAGTCAGTTGTCCACACAATTTTCCATCAGGGCAGACCTTTGGCCAGATTTGCTATGTGCTGTCACCATGGTGTCTAACATCATATGTGGCATATAATAGTTAAGTTTCATTAATATCTCTCGATTGAGAAAATGAATGAATGGTAGAGCTGGAGGGTAAGGGAAAAGTAGAGGCAGGGCATTGGACACTGGTTTGTTCCTTTCTTTTCCATGCTAAATTTAGAGTCATATAGTGGGGTTAGTAGCTTATGGACTCCATAGCCCCAAGATGATGCCCTTACCTTGTTTCATTCCCCTTCTTCATTTCCTTTTTGGTGTTTGTATCAAACAACTAAATTGTCCTGTTGGGTTAAGAGAGCTTTGACTGTTTAATGTTACCAAGGAGAGAAAAAGTGTTATGAATTTGAGATTACATACAAACCCACAAGTATTATTAAGTATCTACTCTGTGTAGAATAGTGCTGGACAATAGGGATCCAAAAAAAAGGAGACAGTTCCTGTCCACCAGCAGATTTCATTCTACTGGGAAAACAGTATGTCTACCAATGGGTATATACAACAGCACAGAAAGTTTGGGGTATTACACTGGAAATATTTATACAATGGTTATTGATGTACATTGAAGATGGCTATATGAATTATCTTTGTGAAATTTCAGTAGTGATATTTAGTCTTGCTGTGTTGTAGGTACTCAGAGGACTCATTCTGAATTCTTTGGGGGAGGTAATTGGTTACTTTGTGAGAAGTAAAGAAATTCATTAATTTATATCAGCAATCAACCATTATACTGAACGTGGGTTCAATGAGATAGGCACTGAAGTGCTTTGCTCATGCAAAAACAAAGAGGAAAATATCCCAGTGGGTTCGGATGAAATCATCTCCCAAGTGAATCTGGTGGAAGGGAAGTGAGGGTTACATGTCTGGAACGATGATAGCAGTAGTAGCCTTCATGAGAATAATTTACCCTGAGAATCCATGTTTAATGCCAGGGGAACAGCTGGCATAATGAAAAAAATGTGCTTGGATGAAGTCGGATTGGAGCGATGGCATTATTCAGAGATGGAGAGGTCTTGGTTTGTAGCTTTACTATGGGATGAATATGAGGCAGGAACCAGCATGCAGCCTGGCACTGGCATGCCTGGCACTTGATTTCAAGCAGCTCTTTGTATCCCTGTAAATAGAGAGTTTCAATGTGATGAGAAAAGGCAGAACTACTGAATTGGCCAGAAATTCTAGAAGCAATAAAAGTATTAGGCTGGGACTGTGGAGAGATCTACATATTGTGAAAAACCATAAGGGCACTGCCATGGAAAGGGCAATCAGAGCAGCCAACATGAGAAGAAACTATCAGCATTCAGAGTGGGCAGACCTTTAGGACCTGGGGTGAACCCTACTCCATCTCTCCCCTGACTTGGACTTGTCCCTTCTTCAAGAGAAGTCTCATCATGTGAAATAAAGATAGAATAAAATGAGAGCTCACTTCAGGGGTCTGAAAGACCAAGGTTCAAGCTTCAAGTCCGACCCAGACTGGGTGTGTGGCCCTGGGCAAGTCACAGATCTTTCAGTGCCCAAGGCCTCTCTCAATGTTGCAGAAACCTTTGCCAGTCATTGTGGTAGAAGCAATTTCTTTAAAAGGAGATCCTACCATAGATTCAATCCCTTGTCCAAGTGGAAACAAAACTGTTCTCATCAGAAAATTTGGAGGGGATTTGATGGACCTCTAGTTCAACCTCTACATGAACAGCTGACTATAGCCTAGCTACTAAGTGGTAATTCACTCTGTGTTTAAAGACCCACAAGGTCGTGTTACTCCAATGGTTGGGAAGTGTTGCCCAACATCAAGCCTAAATAAGCCTCTTTGAAATTTCCTTTCCCTCCTTGTGTTTCTGAGGTCTGGGCTCAGGCAGAACAAGGTTAATCCCTCCTCTCTGTGACTTAACCCTTTATTCTCCACATACATCTTACCTGATCTTGAATCCTCAAAGATAGTTATGATGTCCTGTCCGAATCTTCTCTTCATGGTAAACAAACCCAGATGCTTTCACCTGATCTCATCCATCATGGGCTCAGGGGCCTAATCCTGAACACCCTTCTCTGAGTATTCTCCATTTTAACAATGTCCTCCTTACATGGTGGTACCCAGAACCAAACACATTACTCCAGATAGAGATGTGGGCAGTGCAACGGAACTCACCTGCTCCTGGAAGTTAAATCATTCTTAATGCCTGTTAATGCAGTGCCCACGTGATGCAGTGGATAGGCTGGCAGTTACTCAACCTGTCTGCCTCAGTTACTCTTTCCATATAATGGGGATAATGATAGAATCTCTTTCCCAGGGTTGGTGTGAGGATCACATGAAACAATATTTGAAAACACTTCCATCCCCCCGCCCCCGTGCATGGGCCATAGTAGATATGTACTAAATGTTTCCTTACTTCCAGACTTGGCTAATGGGGGCATTTGTTTTGTTTGCTCTTATGTGTAACGGATGTTATTTGTCTTGTCTTCTTGGGAGAGGAGGAGCTGGGAAATACAGAATTGAAAATAAAACAAAATAAATAAAATTTTGAAAAAAAAAGAAAAAATAGAAGTTTTGGTTAGGGTTCCTTCCAAGTCTGTTAAAATTCACTTTTCCATTCTAAAAATGTACAAAACTGGTATTATTTAAGTACTGATTGTTTGAAACCCATTCTTTCCTTTCAGCTTTGATTTTAAAAATTTCAACAAGTCTCTTCACATATTCAGCCATAGCCTTGTGCTCAATATCTTTATGCTTAATGGGTCTTGCAGGAGGAAATCAAGAAATTTGTAGATAAAATCATCAGCCATTGGTTCAATGTGGCCTCTGGATTCAAGCTTGAGGCTTTCAGTCTCCATCTTTTCTTGGAACACATTATGAATTTTGTACTTACCAAGGCCAAATGACATTTTGTTGTATTGGGGGGGAGGAGAGTCAGAGAGAAGAAGGAGCCACATGACTTGCTGTCCCCCATAGACTTAAAGAGGTTAGCTAGGTTTTGGTGCCTTGCTTATTTATACTTTATAACATAACTATACAGCAACAGACTGAATAGCCTTCCTGAAAATGTTCCAATTGTATGAATTGCTTTTGTCATTTTGTTGGTGGCATGTTTTAAATAGTGGACATTTTTGTATGTGGGGATCAAATACTCTGAGTCCTCTTGGATATTTTCAGAATTTAAATAAGATACGAGTTTTGAACCGTCTAAGACATTGTAGTACCACACAAAAGTGCTTTATACGTTACAACAGTATTGGCAGTTTTAATTGTTAACCGAACTGAAAACAAGGTGCACTTTTTGCCCGAGGCACTTGTTAGTCAAAATATTGTTTTCTTATGTTTATAATTCTTTTTTTACTCATGATGCAGTATTTGTATGAAGCACAAATTCGTTGAGATGGGCCACTGGTGTCCTCGACCTATTGTAATAGATGCCTGCTATATGTTATAGCTGCACTTGGTTTGATCTGAATCAAACCAAGTGCTTTTGACCTTTCTCATCCTATATAACTTGTGTCTACATCTTCCTCATGAGGTGTCCAACAGATGGGAACCTTCCTTGTCATCTTCCTCTAGGAGGAAGATTTCACAGGCTTGTGGGTATGCTCAGAACAATTTAGAAGTTGATTCGAGCCTAAGAATGGAACTCTGAGAGCTGTGAGCTGGGTGAAAGTGGACTCCTCCCACCTGGAGGGCCATAGGTGAATGCGGCCAGAGGGCCACTTCTTGGCTATCATGTAGCTGGACAGGTTGGACTGTGTGACTTAGAATCCCTTTCAACTACGGGTCTGTGAGATGTTGCCATGCTGTAGGTTTGAGGCAATTGCAACGTACAACTGTCTGAAATTCTGTTCTTCCAAATGGAGAAGCATAGAAGTCATGAGATATACTAGAAAGAGGTATGTACTTGAAATTAGGAAGACCTGGGATCGGATCTCACCTGTGAAATGCAGTAGCTACATGAGCACGAGTAAAGCATTTTACTCAACCTCTGAGCCTCGGTTTTATCCCTGTGAAATGAGAATTCATTTACTTCCCATGGTTGCCTTGAGGATATAAATATAATACTTTGCAAAACTTAAAGTATGCTAGAAATATCTGTTATTGTTAATATGAAGTGAAGGTCGGAATGCTAGACCTCAGAAAGGCAGGAGAGAAGTCAAGGTAAGAAAAGCACCTACCAAATGGCAGGCACTGTGCTGGGCCACGAGGGCACTGGACAAGGTATCCTATCAAGGCAAGGCCCATCTCCTTCCATGCTGTTTGTGCTGTGATCTTGGTTCATCCAGGGCCCCTTCTGGTGCTTGATTCACAAGACAGTCAAACAGAACAAACATTTCTTAGGTACCTACTGTATGCAAGGCCCCACACTAAGCACTGGCCAAAGCTTCTGATCCTGCCTTAAGGGAGCCTGCAGACTCACTGAGCCTGCAGGATCACTGGGGATTATGATGACCCAGTCATATTCTTGAACTGCTCTGAGGAGATAGAATCACTAATTTCTCTGTGACAACTTGTCTTTTCTCTGGACCAAGGCAACTGTGAAATGAAATCCTGCTTAAGAGTGTTTTTTTTGTTTTTTGTTTTTTTGCTTTTTGGAGGGCAGTTGGGGTTAAGTGACTTGCCCAAGGTCACACAGCTAGTTTTTTGTGTTAAGTGTCTGAGGCCGGATTCGAACTCAGGTACTCCTGACTCCAGGGCCCGTGCTCTATTCACCTAGCCACCCCCCTTTAAGAGTGTTTTAAATGGGTGTCAGTGTGAATATCAAGGCACACCGGATCTGTTATGAAAGCATATGACAAGTGGACCTGATGCCTAATGGCACCTTACTCAGAGAGAGGAGTTTGTAAGTTCAGCATTTCAACATTTTCCAAGGACCTGCAGTGTTCCAGGGACTGAGGATTCAAAGGTAAACACAAGCCAAGTTCTGTTCCTTCAGTTTTTCATCTGGGTCCTGAGAGATGATGGGGCAGGTTCACCGGTGACCTGAATCCTTTCTGGTGCATGGAGTCTGTCAAACCCTAGACTCTCATGCTTTCTTTAAGGGTCCCTAATGTCCTCTGTCCTAATATCCTAATATCAGCCACCATGAGGCCCTGGAGGACTTGTTTAGAGGACAGATAATAGAATGTGTACATAGAACATGATAGTTCACTGCAAGAGCTGGTGTGGCCAGGGCACCAGTGAGGTGAATCTGAAGGGATAGATGTGACCCAAGAAGGAAGGTCATTCCTGGCAGATGCTAAGCACAGTGCCCGGCACAGAGCTGATGATTAATAATTCTTGTTGACTTGACAGATGGTATCAGGAAAGGTTTCATGGAGGAGTCAGAGACTTTGGAGTTGGCTTTTGTTAAGGAGTGGATCTTTACCGGCTGAAGAAGCCCCCTTTCCTGGGCATGCTCAGGGGCTAAGGGGCATCTCACCAGGACTTTTACCAATTACAATATCACTTAGGCCAATGAAGAGCACAGGCATGTTGCACAGGGCAGATCCTGGTTTTAAAAATAATCTTGCCATCTGCCTTCTTGGAGGTAACCCCAGCAGTCCTTGGAAACATTGCTCTAAGGACAGGTGGAACACTAGGAAGGGGGACTGAAGACCAAAGCCCGGCCCTAGGGATGGGGGAGCTCCTGCCGGGGGCTCATCTTCTCAAATTCTCTCAGGGGGGTTGAGCTGCATTTCTTTTATTATTCCTCAAACGACAAGATTGACAAGTCACCACTGGGGAAGAGTGACAATGTCACTGGAGAGACAGGTTTTCAACTGCGATCTCAAGAGCAAAGGGGCGTTCAGTGCTAGCTACAGGCTATGCGGATGGATGTGTGTATTGGGGGTGTGTGAGATATTTTCATTTGAAATCTTTGTGAATTGGTTAAGGAAGTGAATGGTGTTAAGGACGGAGAAAAGTCACCCCAAACAGACTCTGGTTATCTCCTCCCTGGGGGATTCTACATAAAGCAATGAGAATTTGTTTGGGTGGAAGGTCGATTTTGGAGGAGGGTGTCAAGCCTCCCAGGGGAGAAGGCCCATCCCCCACACCCCAAGATACAAGAGTTTGACGGAGAGAGGGTTTTACAGGGAATTGGGGGGAGGGGGGAGAAATCGAAAGTATCGGTGTCAGCAGCTTTCATTTCTAAGTCCTGTTCAGGGTTGCCAGAGGCTTGCCTGTGCCTGGAGGATTGCCACACTGAATAGGGATTTAGAGATGAAGCAATGAAGCTGGACTGAGTTAGGAAGGTACTGGACCTGGGTTCAGGCCTTGATGGAGCATCTGCTCGGCAAGTGAATCACATAGCCTAAGCGAGCCTCCATTCCCTAACCTACAGAAAGATGAATTTAGAAAAGTTAATTTCTAATTTTCCTTCCAGATCTAAGGGGGAGGGGGAGAGAGAAGGAGAGAGAAAGAGAGAGAGAGAGAGAGAGAGAGAGAGAGACAGAGAGACAGAGACAGAGACAGAGAGAGACAGAGACACAGAGACACAGAGACACAGAGACAGTGAGAGACAGACAGAGACACAGAGACACAGAGACAGTGAGAGACAGACAGAGAGACAGAGAGAGACAGAGAGACAGTGACAAAGACAGTGAAAGAGACAGAGAGAGACAGAGAGAGCGAGCCAGCTTGGTGCAGGAGGCCTCTGAGGCAGCAGTCTGAGGTCCTGTGGTCGAATCCAGTTTCTGACACTTCCTCCTTGTTACCTTTCAGTCAGTCAGCACCCACTTGTATGCGCATTATCAGTTTCCTCCCCCTTGAGGTGGACTTCACGACTTCGCCTCTGGGGTCCCTTTCACTCCTTTTCTTGCCAAGTCTCCATACAACCCTCCCATGGCCTCACTTGCCCTTTGAGACCAACACAAGTTCGAGGCTTCAGAACTGGTCGGGACCTCGAATCCCCCCCAACCCCCCTTCAAGGCCTCGTCCCTGCTTTGCGCGGGCGGGGTCCCATTTCCTCCTGCCGAGCCCTTGCAGTGCCCAGGCTCTCCCGCCTCACTTCTGCGTCCTCGAATCTATTTTCTGTCAACACTTGGCACCATCGATGCCTCCTAGATGAGGCCTCTACTGTTCCCCCCCCCCACCTCCCACCCCGGGTCTAGCATCTCTGCTCACCCCACCCTCATTCTGCTCCCAGTCTACTTCCGATCTGCCCCCATGTGTTTGTGGTTATTGATTTCCCTGTTGTTACAGTAGATTTTCCTTTTTGTGTCCGGGCCTGGAAAGCGATTGGCATTTAATGAGTTTTTCAGTTGGGAACTGAGGCTCAGGGTGGGAAAGGGACCTGTTGCCCACACGGATGATCAATCACAGAGCCAGGATTTGACTCCCCGCCAGGCCCCGCCCTGCTTCCCGGCCTGGGCAGAAGGCTGTGGCTGCAGCCCCATCCCCTAGGATAACGGTGGCTGAAACCAAGGATGCTGCAGCCACAAGGGAGAAAGTCCTGTTGGAAGGAAGACCCATTCTCAGGCGTGTGGCTGTTACACGCCTGCTGTCCCCAGCTGTTCCCACGGATTTCTGAAAAAGGCTTCTCTTAAGGAGCCTCTGCATCTGAAGCAGGGCGAGTTCTTGGAATCAGGAAGGAACCACCAAGATGGCCTCTCTCGGCCAGTCCTTTACTTGTATCATTTCATGCAGGGTTCTCCAATACCCACCAAGGTTCACTGTGAATACAGAAGGAAGCACTTGGCAGTTACAGAACTGGAGCACTTTGCCCACCTATGTCTTTTAGCTGTTCAGTGTTAAGAAATATGGATCGTGGAGAGGACAGAATCATGTAGCAAATAAGTGTCACAAGTGGGATTTGGAGAGAGTTTGACTGGGTGGTGCAGTGGACAGAGCGCTGGGACTGGCGTCAGGAAGACACATCTCCCAGAGTTCAAATCTGCCCTGAGACACTTCCTAGTCTGCAACCTTGGAAGTTCAGCTCAGTTTCAGAGAATATGAGAAGCTCCATTGAATCAGTAGAGGCAGTTCCTGGTGCAGTAGATAAAGTTCTGGGCCTGGAGTCAGGAAGACCTGAGTTCAAATTGGGCCACCGTCATTTACTGACTGTGTGACCCTGGACAAGTCACTTAACCTCTGCTGGCCTCAATTTTTTCAATGGTAAAATGAGGGTAATAATAACCCTCACTCTCCAGGGCTGTTGTGAGGGTCCAATGAGACAATATGTGTAAAGCTCTCAGGGCAGGGCTTGGCACACAGTAGGTGCAACATAAATGCTAATTTCCTTCCATCTCTTTTCACTTCCCAGCTCTTTTCTACTGTGAATGAGCACAAGGAGGAAAAGACAGGGGAGCCACCCACTCGATGCTGATGTCAGGGTGTCCAGGAGTTACTTTCTTGCTTTACAGGCCTGTGTTAAGAAGAGCCTTTTAGTGTGGGGCTTGATCTTCTCAGAGTGCAGGGGTACCAGGATGCACTTCCTGGCCTACCCTAACCCCTCCTCCCCCAGTGCTTCTGCCCCGCCCAGCTGTCCCCATGCGCAGTCTGGGCAATGACTCCTAACGCTCTTTGTGTGGCCAAGGCAAAGGAAGGAAGTGATTAAATGCAATTTTACCTGAAAATCAAAGTTGATGATTGAATCACAGAGAGCTTTGGGGGTTGTTCGGTGGAAGCCATTATTTTCCAGATAGACATTTCCATGAACTATGGATCAATCTTTCAGCTTCCACCATCTTCTCTTAGAACTTTCAGTATGAAGAGAGTGTATTGATGAGACAGTAATCCTGTAAGAGACTGAAATTCAAGTCTGCACAGAATTGGAATTACCTCCCAATGCTCCTTACTTGTGGATGCCCCCATACCCCTGGCATCCTCAGTCAGATTCCAGGGCCAGTGGTGACCATGGAAGGAACAAGTCCATGTCCACAGTGTGATTCGGTCCCTGGCTACTATGGAAGGTAACTATATAGAGCCAGTCTATGTAGCTGGGGCTCTACTGAAATGAGTTGAAGCAGCTGGAGAGTGGGATTTCAGCATGTGCTTACAGAACTGTCGTGTGTGGCAGTTCTGGCTGTGCTCCTCCCAGTCTCGGCACCTCAGATCTTGTCTCTTGTCTTTATATCTTACTCAGCACCTGCCCTAGCACATAGTAGGTGCTTAATTCAGGATTTCTGATTGATTAAATCACACTGATTTAATCCATCCTTCTTTTTCCATCCTCCTCTTGCTCCTGTCCCCTCTTCATCTTGAAACCCTCAGCATTCACTCAACATTACTGTTCAACAAATATTAAACATCTGCCAGATGTGGAATGCTTTGCTGAGTGTTTTAGGAGAAAGATAATGAAATAATCCAGTGCTTACCTTCCTGAAGCTTAGAACAGAGGAAGAAGATGGGACATTTTCAATAATTCAAAAGAGGTCTAATTGAATTGGTGTGCATAATCTCTCCACCCCAGACTAATTGACATCTTAGTAAATGGTCTTCATAAATTGTCATGGCAAAAAACCCCCCCCAAAACCAAAACAAAACAAAAACCCAAACCAGTCTAAAACACAACACCACAAGTGGTCATGCACCTTCTCATGATTATTAGATCATTAATTTAGCACTGGCAGGGACCCTAGAACTCAGACAGTCCACCACTTCCCCTTTGAAATAAGAAGAAACTTGGGTACCTAGAGGGATAGAGCTGGCATTTGAAGCTGAATCTTCTGGTTCAGATCCCTTCACCCATTCTACTGTGCTACACATAATCCCCTTGGAATGAGCTGGGGTGACCTTAAGGCTATGGGAACACAGTTCTTCACTAGGCATAGACTTGAAGCTTTCCTCACTTAGGAGTATTTTGCATCAAGTCCACTCTCTTTGCCATTGAGCATCTAAAGCCATGAACCCAGAAGTCAGAACACAACTTTATGCTAGAGAGCTCTCCTTTCAGTTCTAAGGCTGGATAAAACTCCATGAAATCATGAAGTAACATAGACAGCCAGACAGCCATATACATAGGTAATCAAGATTGCCTTCTGTTCTTATGAATGACACCTTGAAGATATTGCATGAGATCTATCTCTAAATATTTTAGGAGCTTTTGCCCAGAAGGAGATTGAGACTTCCTCTGCCGGGGGTAGAACCCAGAACAATGGGTAGATGCTGTGAAGAGGCAGATTGAGAGTGGATATCAGAAAATTACTCTCCAGTCATTAAAGGGATTCAAAAGTGGATACCATTGCCTAAAGAGATGATCAGTTTTCCCTTCCCAAAGACCTTCCAACAGTGGCTGAAACCCATTTGTCAGGCACATCATAATTGGGATTCCTTTGACATGGGGGTTGAACCAGGTGGGTGTTGATACCCTTCCAATTCTATTATTAAGGGAGAGAAGAAAAGGCCTAGGATAGCCAAGGTTGGGGAGGATTAAAGAGTCCATCAAAGAAGAGTAAAGGGATTGCTTTGGTCTCTCCGAGGCTTAAGAAGTCTTACAATTCTAACCTGCTGCTCGATGGGGCAGATGCCATTTGTGGTGATTTCTTCACTGCAGATTGGAGACCTTTCACTGGTGTCCTTGGACACCTTTCGCTGTCTGGCCAGTTCTGCAGGTCCAGGGTCTCTTCCTAACTCTAAAATTAGACTATGTTAGAATAGATAACAACAAGAACAATGATCATCAGTGTTCATAGAGTCCTGTATGGTGCACATACGTCTTTATCAAGATGATCTTATTCGATCTTCTCAACAGGTGCTATAATTTTTTTTCCCATTTTACAGATGATAAAACTGAGATTGAGAGAGGTTAAGTAACTTGTCCAGGGTCACACAGCAAGTTAGCATCTGAGGTTGGATTTGCACTCAGATTTTCCTGATTGCAGGTCCAGTGCCCTATCCACTGTGACCCCTAGTGGCCACCTATGTTTCCTTCTGGATCTAAGGCTTTTATGCTATCAAATTATTGCATTTACCTGCTGATATCTGGCTTAACCTCTTCAGTGCCAGTAACCTATACAAGAATTGGGAGGGACCTCAGAGAATGTCAACATATTTTTAAGCACTTACTGTGTGTGAAGAACTCCACAAAGCACTGGGAATAGGCAGGTGAAACTTCATCCCCACCCTCAGGCTGCTCTTTGTGTAGTATAATCCATCCCACACTTGATGAAAGATTGCCTGTACAAGAAATCAAGTGTTTACCAACTTGAGCATCGCCACTTAACTGGAAACCACTACCTGGCATGACAGTCCATGTCCTTTTGGAGAGCTCTGGGAGGCTTTGGAGACAGCAAACCTGAATTGACCTCATTGTACCTTGTACCTATTAATGAACTAAGAATTCCTCTATTGTAAAAACAAAAAACAAAAAACAAAAAAACAATCATCCCCCAAGTTCCCAGGAGTCCACTCTTGGGAAGAGACTAGCTCTGTGGTTTCATTCCTATAGGGATCATCTGGATGAGAAAATTCCCTTTACTGGTACAGGGCAGACATCCTTCTGCAAGCAAGAGACTTCAGTTTCCTCATGATCGCTATTTCATTTCTCCATTGATGTAGATTCAAACTGTCTGGTGGTTTTAATGGGTTACATATAAAAGACCCCCCAAATCTTGGCACCCCATTAGACTGTGAACTCCTCAAAAACAAGGACTTCTCTTACATGTCTTTGTATCACTAATACCTAGTGCCTGGTGCAAAGTAGGCATTTCATAAATACATGTTCACTGATTGAGTGGCTGGCCACCCTGCCTCAGCTCGGTTCCTTAAGAGTCCCTGAGGGGGTATCAGGAGCAATCTGCTATGTTCTAAGTCCCTAGCTCACCTTGACAACCACTGCTGACCACACACCCAGGGCTGACCTGCTTTCCGCTGATACCTATGAAGCCAGATGGCTCCGGCTATTTTTGAAGCCAATTGTTCAGGTCTCATCTCATGCCCTTGTGCATTTCAGCTGTGATTTTTTCCTTTGCTATAAAAATGCCATTATCTTGACTAGTAATGCAGTTCTGCAAATATTTGGAAATCCTTAAAGGCTTATTTCAGAGTGCTGGGTCTAGAATGCTCCTGCCTATGTGTGCGCCCAGCGTGGGGAGCAGACTGCATCATGTCAGGCTAATAATGTACAACCGGAATAGTAAAGCATCTCAGAGAACGGATTTTCCTGGGCGCTCATTGCTGTCTCAGTTATGATGGTTTTGTAGATAGTAATTTATTTGTAAATGACCTGACTTCACTTAAATGCCATTCTAGCTTTGGGGGTGGCTTTGCCTCCCAACCAGTTACAGAGCTAACAAGGTTAGAAATAAATCTTTACTGGGTGTTTGGTTTGTGTCTTAACTTTTCAATGTGCCAGTCTGATGGGAACAAATCCTTTTATAAAACTAAGCAACAGAATGACGGGGAAGGATCATATTTGCCTGTGGTTCAGCAAGACAGCCTCCTACTTAGGGGTCATGAAACACAGAATTCTGGAACCCACAACCAAGCATGAGTGGGGCCCTCTGACTGGTCCTTCACCAAGTGGGACTGGAAATTCTGGGAAATTATTCTCCTGGTGGGAGCTAAGCTATCAGTTTTCTAAAGAATATAGGAATGCTTAGGAAACTGGTGATAACTTTTGATTTGATGAAAAATGTTGTGAATTTTCCTTTCCTCATTTATAGTCCCAAGAGAGATCCTCCCCAGGGGCAGGAAGGCATTAGATTATTCCAGTGCCTTTAGTCAGCCCCCTTCTTGTGGAGATGGTGATGACAAATAATATTGCTTGCAAACAGGTCACTCCAACTCGACAAGATAGCATCTCATCCTAAAAGTTTTTTTTCTTTATATTGAAATAATTGAGAGAATGCTGAACTTGAGAAGCAGAGCACTGAGGTGACCCCTTGGACAAGCTGAGTCTCGGTTTCCTCATTTAAGGTCAAGGGGCTGAACTCTCTGCCTCTGAGGCCCCTTCCAGCTCTTCACCTACAAAAGGAGGATCCTTCGAGAATCCTCTGAGGCATCCTCATCCCTTAGGATAGAAAGGGAATTTGAACCCATACTACTTTGCAGAGAACATCCCAATGGTTTCTAATAACCAGGCACAGCTGTGGGAAAATCCCTTTCCTTTTCAGATGCTCATGACATAGGGGTAATGAAAGAAGGTAATGAACGCCATGGTGGGCATGTGGAGCTTGAGATGTCTGTGGGTCATTCAGGTGAGAGATCTGGTAAGCTGTAGGACACATAGGATCCAAACAGGAGAATAATGTAAAGGAATTCTTATTATCATCTGAGTAGTACTAAAAGGACAGAGGACATTAGACCCAGAGCTAGAATGGCCAGCAGAGGTCATATAATTTAGCCCCTGAATTTCACAGATGCGGAGCTAGAGGCCCGAGATGATAAATAATTTGCCCAAGGTCACAAAGGTAATGAGTAGCCGGGGCAGGACTTGAATCTGGGTTTCTGGGTCTGTCAATGCTGGTTTGCCAGGACTGGGTGGTCCCATCTCCTGTGAGTGGCCCTGCCCTGGACTGAGCTCGGGGGCACTGGTTTGCTCACCACCCTCCTGCTCACCCAGCCTGGGTCTTATCTCCTCCTCTCCTCTCCCCTCCACCCCTCGCCCCGTCTTTTCATCCTGTGTCACCAGGGCCGAGGTGGCGGTTCACCTTCTGGGCTGCTGCTGCTTGAGCCTTGACTTCCTGTGAGGCGCGATGAATCTTGCATTAGACGTCCCGAGTCAGGTGGCATGCCATCTGTTCCCAGGCTCGGAGAACCCTGAGTGCTGGGCGGGCGGGGGGCGCAGTGAGCAGCAGCTCCCATTGTCGGCAGAATATTCATGTTCACACGGTGGCAGGGAGGCAGATGACGCCCCTTCTGAGGGAGTTCAGGCTTTTTCTCTCTCCTTCGTCTTCATCACCTATTAAATTTAACATTCCTTGTCTTTAAAAAGACAAACCCTCTAGATTGGACATGCTGCCTCACTGCCTTTCCACGAAGTTGCATCTAGTTCGGACATATTCTTCTGTGCTGGTGCTGGACGGAGCCAAGAGTTTGTCTTGTAGCAGCCCCACGAGGCTTCACTGGGTATAGTGTGGTAGCCACAGTATGGGCAGCTGGTAAGCCTCATGGGTGGCTCTGGTACCCAAGGTACAAGGGTGGCTGTCAACTCTAAATGTCAGGAAACCAAAGACCCAGCACACCTTCTGGGAAGAAAACAAGAAATCTGCCCCATATCAGGAAATCCTGAACTCTGGTGAGCAGCTGTTTTTCCTGCACATCTGTCTAGTAGAGTTTTACTGGGAAACACACCCAACAAGGAGGCTCCCTGGCAATCTGTGCCATAGTTTAGAACACGGATGCAAGCTTACCATTGATGTCCACTGGAGTTCAGGAGGCAAAGACCCAATGCCTCAATCAGAATGCTAGCTTGGATGTCCCATTACAACTAGGAAAATTGCATGTACATAAGGCCCTGACTTGCTGAAACTTCTTCACTGTATATAGAGGTTTATTACAGAAGAAAAGGGAGTATAGGTCTATTACTTTGTAGAATCTGTTTCATAGATTTCACTGCTCTCCTTGCATTTTAAGTTTCTAACATTTATTTTTAGGCATTTAGATCATGAAAGAAAAAAAAAACTGAAAAAAAAATGTCAGGAAGTAAAAACCCAGAAAATTCGAGGAAACCTTCAGAAAATAAGTGAGATGATTCACATAGTCAAAGATTCTAATGGACCCATGGCCTTATCAATGCAGATGGTCCCTCTTACTTCGTGGAGCTCAGCTGATCTCTACCCATTCTGTGCAACTCTAGGCTATGTCCTTCAGAAAGTCACCAGAGATTCCATGTCAACCCAGCGAAGGTACCAGTGAAAGTCACCCTCCTGTAGGACCCTCCCTTCTTTAAACACAGATACAGCCCTGTGTGCATATGTGCGTGCACAGGCACGCATGCACGCACACACACACACACACAGCTTTCACACACACACCCCATGGATGATATCTTTTCTTCCAGTTCTCCTTCCCTGTTCCTTGTTTCTACCATCTTCCAGTGAGGTCCCAAACCCCTTTGCGTTTCCCCACATCTTGTATGTGATGCTCATTTCCAGTTGATCAAAGAATGTGTGTTCTGTGGCTTCCAAACACACAACAACATTCCTATTAAAAAGAGGCACTTTTATTTAAGGGGGGGGTTTGGTTTCTTAAAAGAACTTTGTAATTTTCCAAAGGCAACAAAGCTCATCCTCCAGTGAGTAGATGAGAAGGAGAAGGGTCCATGCTCAGCTTTCTATACTTTCTCCTATCTATTTTACGGAGGTCAAGGGCTACTGGGGTCAATTTGAGCAGCTATGAAAGCCAAGGCAAAGCCATCTGCTTCTCTGGAGCCCTCTCCCCCGACTCCCCCTTCTCTCACGCCCAGGTGGTGGAGTAGAAACTTTTCAGGACAGAAAACTCTCTTTTGAGTGAGGAGCTCAGTTCCTTTCCTTCCAGCACTGACTCTGGGACATCTTGCGGCATGCTTTAAGGGAGAGCCAACAGTTTTGGTTCATGATTTAACTAGTGTTGTGTAATATTGGGTTACCCAAGTGGCTGGCAGCTCTTTGGAGATATGTGCTCCTCTTTAGTGGAAATCCCATTGCAGATAAGCCCTGCTATGGTTTATATGTGTTTGGGTGGACATGGGAAGGCCATCATTCTGGAGAGAGGGGAGTGGAGGGCATGGGCTGCATCTGTTGGGGGTCATTGATGTCAAGGCTGTGAAATCATGAAAGTGACATTAAAATTGGGGTTGTGGGGAGAATAACAGCAGCAGACTTCTTCTAACAATCTCCCCCTCCTTTAGCTTCTGAGAGGGAAGGAGTCATAGGGGATAGAGCAGCAAACTTAATAATGACAGCAATAAGCACAATACTGGCATCTCTGTGTCTGCTACCTACTAGGCATTTTGCCAAGGGCTTTACACATATGTCACAACAACCCAAGCAGGGAGGCACTATTGTTATTATCCCCATTTCACAGTTGAGTAGACCAAGGCACACAGAGCCTCAGTGAGTTCCCAGGGTCACACAACTAGGAGTGTCTAAGGCCGCCTTTGAACTTAGACCCTTCTATTGACTGCAGCACTCTAACTAGCTGCCCCACTAGGAGTAAGGAAGGCTTGTTTCCAATTTTGTTTCCAATCCTGCCTCTTCCACTGCTGGGAGGCTATCATTTGTCTCCCATCTTC
Organism: Pseudocheirus occidentalis; assembly: GCA_028646575.1. NCBI lineage: Eukaryota > Metazoa > Chordata > Mammalia > Diprotodontia > Pseudocheiridae > Pseudocheirus > Pseudocheirus occidentalis. Next base: position 4,732,473 of record CM053597.1, read on the forward strand.
CAGGCTCTCAATTTTCCCATCCAGTCACTGCTCGCTCACCGAGGTCACATTCCTAAAGCACCAATTCAAGCATGCCTCTCTTCAGTCTAAGAACTTTCGAAGCTACGTATTGCCCAGAGGATGAAATAGAAGTCCTTCTGTCTGCCATTTGAAGCCTTTCCTAGTCTACCACCAGGCTTGGTTTCCAGGTTCATTCCTCCATGCTCTTCCCTCCTTGTTATTCCCTATATAGGAAATCCCCTTTCACACCCTGCTCCTTTGCCTGGATTGCCCCCATTCCTGGAATGCCCTCCCACTTCACTTCTACCTCCTGAAATCCAAAGCTTTCTTCCCGATTGAGTTACGCTGTTGGAAAAAATGCATTTATGTAGTGCTTGCTGCATGCCTTTCACCACGCCAAATGCCTTGTGCAAATATTGTCTCTCTGGAAGAGTCACTTCCTAACCCTCCCAGTTATCACCACTTTTCTCCCAAACCAGAAATGATTCTGCATGTATTCTGCATTGACATTTACTTTTTTGGGTCAGAGGCAGCTAGTTGGATCAACGAACAGAGTGCTGAACCTGAAGACCTGAATTCAAATCCAATCCCAGACACGTATCAACTGTGTGACCTTGGACAAGTCACTTATCTGCCTCAGTTTCCTCAGCTGTAATATAGAGGATAATAATAGTACCTATCATCCAGAATTTTTATGAGGACCAAATGAGATAACATTTCTAACATGTTCTGCAATTTTAAAGTGCTACACATCAATATTACAATAACAATGCCACCTCACGACAATAACTATGATGATGATAATGAATGCTTATTGTACTGAATTGAAGTCACTTAACCTCTGTGATTACTGAGTAACTTTCTTAAGTTGTTATAGCATCAGAGAATACTGCCGTTGGGGGTGAGGGGATTCTCCCATTGATAAAATCTCAAATTTCTGAAACATTGGTATATTAAAACTGGATCCCAGTTTGGTCCTTCTTTTCATTCATTCATTCATTCATTCATCTATCAATCTATGAATCTATCATCTATCTATCTATCTATCTATCTATCTATCTATCTATCTATCTATCTACCTATTATTTTTAATTTTCCAAAGATTTATTGAAGCAGTAATAGGTTGGTCAGACACTGGCTGGAAATCAAAAGCAATTTTATGGTATTTTAAAACACTTCTTAAGAAGTGTGATAGCGCAAGTCTGCCCTCCTCTCCTTCCAGCAGTTTCGTGTAGGTGGCAGTCTCAATATCAAGAGCCACTTGACGTCCCCCAGGTCCTGATATTCACAGAGGCGATTTCTTCTTTCATGTTCTGGATTTCATTCCGTAGGAGGCAGATGGCGCCCTGGTCCTTAGCAGCTTCAACAGCCAAAGTTCTCCATTTCACGCATCTGGCCTTCCAGGGATCTATTAGATCCTTGTAGTGCATCCACCTAGCAGGTCGTTCTTATTCTTTAGACTCTTGCTTAGCCTGGTGCGGGGCATCATTTTTTCCTATTGGCAGCTTCAGAGAGATCAGCACATTTGGACTTAGATCATTCCTCAGCCTCCTGAAGGTCCTTGGCAGCCACGCTCTCGTACTGATGACAGCCATCGCGCAGGATGCAGTAGGGTCGGACTTGGGAACAAGTCGGACATCCACATCGATCTGAATGTGTCGTTTTGTACCTGGGCCTGAAGTTCTTGGATTTCCTCATTCTGGAATTTCTTCAAGAAAGCGATCTCTTCCTGAAGGGATTCACCTTTCCTCTCCAGGTCTGGAAGTCCTAAGGGAGCATTGTCAGCTTTCTTCCTGAAAGGTGGTGGCAAGGTGCCCTCAGCTTCCTCCCTCCATCATCTCCTCTCGAAGCTTCTCGCGCAGCCACACGATGTCCTCGGCCAGCTTGTCCCTCTTCACCTCCCCCCGGGCTTTGTCGTTGGGGAGCTGGGCCACCTGCTCGAGCAGCTCCCCCCCCCCCCCCCGTCTCCTCCTGGTACAGGTCCCCCGGGCGCAGCTTGGCCTGCCCTTTGAGCCGCTCTAGCTTGGCCAGGAAGATCTTGTTCTGCTGCTGCAGAAAACGCACATTGTTGATGTACTTGGCGGGGCGGTCACTGAGCTCCTGCAAGTCCACCTTCTCATTGGTGGGGGTGTCCCTGAACTCGGTGTTGATGGCGTTGGCCAGGGAGCAGTCCACTGAGTCCTGGAGCGGCCTCACCACGGGGATCCGGGTGCTGCTCCTCAAGCTCACCAACGACGAGCGCGTGGCATAAACGCCGCCGGGGACGAGAAGTACACGCTTTGGTTGGTACTCGGGTGGATGGCACTGCCCGGGCTGTAGCAGGTGGTCGAGATCGCGTAGCTGAGACTGGAGCCGGGCTGCCCGCCGGCGCTGCAGCAGCCGAACATCCAGCTGTGAGAAGGTGAGGGTACCAACAGGGTAGACACGGCTGGAGGGCTGCTGTGGGGCTAGGGGGCAGTGCCTACTGTGTGGAGGCGTCCAGCGGTGATGCTGGCTATGGCTAAGGCGACAAGACCTGGGCTCCTGGAGCGCCAGAGACCCCAGTCTGGTCCTTCTTCCATCCGTCTCCCTTCAGAGCCGGCACTCTTCCCAGTGGTGAGGTCCAGCCTTCTTCAGCCTGCCATGCGCCTGCACCATGGTCAGAGCACCAGGACAGGTGTATATAATCTGGGGGATAGAGTGGAGCTTTGAGATCAACTTGTCTAACTTCTTGACCAATGAGAAAACTGAAGCCACGACATACGAAGTGATTTAAGGACAGTTTATAATAATAACAACAGCATTTATATAGCACTTAAGGTTTGCAGCATGATTTACAATCTCATTATCTCCTCACAACAACCCTGAGAAATATTCTTTGCCTATGTCTATTTCTATGTATATGTCTAAAACCCTTTTGAGAGCTTGTGTTAGACTTCAGAGTGGATTTGTCAGTTGACTGGTCCTGGCACTTTCCCCTCTAATACTTTTGCCACCTGTTCTCATATAATCATTATTTAAAGGATTTTTAGGCCATTTGGCTTCAGGCTACAGAAGACTGGGGGGGTGGGAGGCAAGGTGTGCTTAGTGCGGTGACCTGCAGATGTCCACAGATAGTTCTGTGACAATTTCAGTTATTGGTGACAATAGGAAATGAGGAAGGTCAGGATGCCAAGACTCAACCAGGTCACTGCCATCTTCCTCCAAACTCATGCCACACTTTTGCTCCCCTCTAATGCACTCACAGGCAGATAGAGAGCCTGGTTTAAGTCCCACCTCTGGCACATATTGATTTTGTGTCCCTAGGCAAATAACTCAACCTCTCTGGGCTCCAGGCAGTTCTCTGAACTCAGAAGTTGTAGTACAGGGAATTTCCTCAACAGGAGAATCTTACATCACTGAAACTCTAGGTCCAGTTTTAAAAATTGTACTTGGATAATTGGTTTTTGTGTCGGTATATTTTTCCTAACCTGACTGTGAACTCCTTGAGGGAAGGGTCCTTGTTCTATCTAAACTTCAGTTTTCTCCTAGAGCTAAGCGCATTGCTCTGCAGACAGCAGGAGATTACTTAATGCTTCCTAAATTGAATTGTTGAACTGTAACATGCTGGGATTCCAGGGCTTGTCCTCACCTGATTATTAACTTCATGAAAGAAACCCTCCAAATGAATATGTCCACATGACTGTGGACAAGTATACATACATATGTATATGTCGTATATATGCATATTTTAAAAAATAGATGTAAATCATTTGTCGTATAGATAAAACCAAACAAACCCTGCTCCTGGCTATCTGATGTGATTTGTGTTCTCAACTTGGGGCAGGGGAATACAGCCTTGGAGCAATTGACTGGACATTTTGAAATAAAATATATTCCCTGATCTCTTGATGATTGCTTCTGAGGGAAGATCTGGAGGGGCATAACATTATCAATTTCTATTTGGCACCTGGCATGGTATTAGCCTTGATTTATCCTTTGCATTGACCATGTTCTCATATTCCTCAGAACCTCAGACCTCCATACTCCTCAGAACATCATAGCTGGAGGGATATCTGTAGTCACCCAACACAACCCTTTACTGATTCAAAATCCACATTTTGGTTTTCCTATTAAGTGGACCTTCAGCCTCTGATCAAAGACTCTCAATGAATAAAAACTCACTCCATCCTGAGTCAATCCATTCTGCTTTAAGACATCTCACATTGAGAAGTTTCTCTCAACATGCAGTCTAATTTTGCCTCTCTGGAACTTTCCCCATTGCTTCTGCTTCTGCCCTATGTAGTCAGGAGAAAAGATCTTGTTCCTTCTTCTCACAGTGGCTATTAGAATGCATGAATAACCATCTTGTCCTCCCCAAGTCTCCTTAAGTTTTCAACATTTGCTGGACTTGATCTCCATGTTCCATGGATTTCAGACACATTACCCTCCAAGTCCTCTTCCTCTGAACACCATCCAGTCTATCCTTTCTAGTCAAACTTTTGACTAGCTGCAGCTTCCCAACTTTTTTACTTGAGAGATTTTTGAAGTTTGCATTTATTATTTATTTGTATATATTAATCTTCAACGTATTAGATATAGACAGACTTTCTAGCCTGTCATCCCATCAACAAGGGCTTATTAAACACTTACAATGTACCAGGCACTGTCAAGATTGTTTTATATGCTGATTGTGCCATTCAGTGTATTAACTCTGTCTTCTAAATTTGTATCATCTTCAAATGTGATGAGTGGGCCATCTGTTCCTTTATCCAAGTCATTGATAAAAATGTTAAAGAGCCTAGGTCCAAGCAAAGATCCTTGGGGTACTCTCCTGCAGACTTCCATCCAAGTTAACATGAAGTCATGAAGGTTGTAGTATTTAGCGAATCCGAGGATCCAAGTGCTGTTGTGTATCGTTGCAAGTTGGAAAGGACTCGCTGGAGGTGTGTGGCTGGACATCTAATACTGATAATATAATTGTCAACATACATGAATATACATATAAAATCGAATATATTGACTCAATGATTAGGCTTACGTATATTTGTTTGGGGTTGTTTTTTTGTCAACCTTATTGCACCAGGATATTAGTCATACGCAAAAGGAAAGTTATCATCCTCTCAAAATCTGAAAATAACAATAAATGTACAAAAACAAAACAAACATTTAAGGTTTGCAAAGCACTTTACACGTTACCTTGTTTTATTCTCACAACAACCCTGTTAGGTAGGTGCTATTATTTCCCTGATTTTATGGAGAAGGACACTGAGGCTGAGAAGTTAAGTAGATTGCTCTGGATCTCATAACTACTAAATGTCTGAGAGGGAGTTGAACTGAACTCTTCCCGATTTCATCAAATTGACTAAAGATCAAACAATTTTATTGGTTTTCTCATAAAATCCGCTCTTAGTTTTATTTATTAGTCCAATAGTTTTCTTAATTTCAATTTTATTAATCTCTCCTTTGGGTTTCAGTATTTCTAATTCAGTATTTAATTGTTGATTTGCAATTTGTTCCTTTTGCTAGCTTTTTCAGCTGCATGGGCAATTTATTGATCCCTATTTTCTCTATGTTATTCATATATGCATTCAGAGATGTAAAACTTCCCCTAAGAACTACTTTTGCTCCATCCCACAAGTTTTGGTATGCTGTGTCATTATTGTCAGCCACCACCTGACAATTCAGTGCTATTTCAGGATATTTCACATATCTTTAAGCATACTTGGAAGTCTCACCCAAGTTGAGGTTTGACCAGATGATCCCTGAGTTCCTTCCAGCTTAAAGATGCTGTGATTCTGAACATGGCAGAGCCCAAGAATTGAACCCAGGTCTTCTGACCTCCCAGGCCAGAGCTCTTTATTCTGTATCCCATGAAATTAAACACGGAGATTTAGAGCCTACCTCCCATCCCCACAGGGACAACAGATCCTGAGAAGCACAACTCATCATCCCCCTGATTGCAACATCCTCTCTGCTGGAAACCAGGAGAGCAGGTAAGTAACAGGAGAATTTTCCAGTTCCTTCTCTCATACATCTCAGAAAGGTTTTCCCTGGGTGCAATTACAACTTTTAAGATTCTTCACCACATTAAAAATCCAATGAAGATCTTTGCTCCAACCAGTCCCTGCAACACTCCAATAGTTCTGTGCTTGCTTCAAGGAGCCTTTGGTTCATCCTCCACCCAGGGCCACAAGATTTTCATAAATCACAGGTCTAACCATGTCATGCCGTGCTTCATAAACTCCAGTGGCTCCTTATTATCTCCAGGATCAAATAAAGTTCTCTGTTTGGAATTTTAAGACCTAACCAGATACACCCTTCCCACTTTTAGTCTTCTTCTACTTTCCTTGCCACATTGCACTCTCTGATCCCATTAGACCATCTTCCTTGCTGTTCCTCATGGATGACACTCCATCTCCATCCTCTATGTTTTTGGATCAGCCATTCTCCATTTCTGGTATGTTCTGCTTCATGCCTTCCATGGCTCCCTTCAAGAATCATCTCAAATCCTTTCTTCTTTGCAGGAATCTTTCACAAAAGCCCTAATTCCTAATGTCATCCTTGGGAGCATGACTTTCATTTTGCATTGCATTTGTCTTGGATGTATTTAGTTGCTTAAATATTGTCTTCCTCATGAAAAGATGTGCTCCTTGGGGTCAGGGAGGCACATTTGGCTTTCTTTATATATTGAGCACCTAGTACAATGACTAGTGGACAATAAACTCTTTATACATTCTTGTTGAGTGATAGAATGTATTGAGAATATTGAGACTGAGAAGATGGAGTGGCAGGATCGGGATTCCATCATAGGATCCCTTCAGGCCAATTCCAGGGATCTTTGTGCCCTATCAGCCTCCATTGGTTCAGTTCATGACCAGGTGAAGGGAAAAGTGAACTTGGTCTATAATGCATCCCTTTGGGCTCACTGACAGGCACTTCTTCTCCTTGGTTCCCATTGTTCCATGATAATATTTTTCCTGGGAAAATTTCACTCTGCTTATGCTACTTTTAGATCCTTTGATCTGTACTGTTATTCTGGCACTGGCAGCTTAGTTTTATACAGTGTAGTAACTTCTCCTCCTCCTCCTCCTCCTCTTCTTCCTCTTCCTATTTTTCTCCTTTCTTCAATTCCCCACTCAGAGGGAAACCACAAGGAGCTATGATATCAAGTATTGTTGCTTTTGAGCCCCTACCAGTGTGTTTCACATTAACAGCTAATCACAAGACATCAATTACCTTTTTTCCAGATCAATTAATCCACAAGCATTTATTAAGTACTTTTATATTGTATACACTGGGCTAGGTATTGGGAATGCACAGAAAATAATGAAATAGTCCCTGGCATCAAGGAAATTATAATTAAACATACTGTATGAACCACTGTTATTTTTTAATATTTTATTTTCCCCCAATTACATGTTAAAACAATTAGCTCTAGATTATATCCTTCCCTTCCCCCTTCCTTGATGGTAAAAAAGCAAAGAAATAAATGGAACTTACCTTAAAATGATAAGTAATATTTGTCTATAACCATTAGCAAACATTATCTGTAATGGGTACAACCTTAGCAATTAGCTTTAAAAGAGGTTTCCTGATGATGCATAGTAAGAAGAATTGACACAAATGATTCTTCCACAAAGCCTCATGCTTTTTTTCTCACATATGCTAAGAGAATACACAAGGAGAATGCACACAGAGTGTAATGTTAGGGAGACACTGGTACAGAGAACATGTATGATGAAGGCTGGGGTCTCATTTTGGACCCTACAAGGTCCTTTCTCTATTTCAGAAGTTGTCATGAAGCCACATTTAGGTGAAACTCACTGTTGGGCTCAGAGTGTTAATGACTTCCTAGAGTCCATAGTCAGAAATTCCCTGCCTCACAAGGGGTTATTGACATGAAATTGCTGCTGCCTTCTGTCTTTCCACATACATTAGCATGCTTTTTTCTACCACTGGATTCTTATGGGCTAGTTGTGACTGATGCCATCCACCTTTGACTGTTGGTAGGAACTGGAACCTGTTGGGACCTCTGATGTGACCTCTGGATCCTTTAGCCTCCCAAGATCTCCTGGTTTCTTATATCTATCAATATTCATTTGCCTAAGACCAAGAAAGGACTGACACAGAGACAAAGGCAGCCATGTGCTCACAGCTGCCACTACTGAAGAGGAAACAGGGCACCCTTCTTTGACCCAGTAATAGGGACCAGTTTAAAGTGGCCTTCTATTGCTTTAAGACACAATGAAAGGATTGTTGAATGCCTTGGCCCTTCTGCACACCCACTCAATTCCAAGTTCCCACAGGTTTGGTTACCTGGACTTAAAGCAGATAAGGAATACCTGCTTTCTCTTTAAGGACTGGTCCTCATAGGCCAGGTCAGTCCAGTGGCACATGGATAACTAGTTTACTTGTTCAACTTCATTTCCCTTAAAACTACCAAGTGAATTTTGGGTAGCATTTCAAAGAATTTGCATACGACATGTGATAACTTAAGCTGCGTCTTTGGAGACTTGTATCCTTTAAGTTGTATCTTTTAACAGACTAGCTCTTATTGTCAAATAAGCCTCAGTAATTTGGAGGTTATACAATTTCATCTAACCAGAAACTAAAGAAAGCACCGGCCTCTTTCAATCATTCCTGCTAATGAAGTGGAGCAGAGCTGGGCAACAGTAAGCTGGAGGCTGATCCCAGCAACACAGAATTTAGGTTGAGGAACGTGTTTCCATAATTATATTTGCATGAAAGGGCATCCAGTGGAATCAAAATCCATTTCCAGGAATGAAACCACATCTCAAAGAGCTGAGGCTAGAATAAGGAAATGGAGAGTTTCTTGATTCCTCCAGTTTGATTTCCCTGGACATTTTCCCCTGCAACTTACTGCTCTCCACTGAAACCTATCATATTCTCTCTCCTCCAGCCTCCTTCTCTCCTCCTCCTCTTCCTCCTCCTCCTCCTCCTCCTCCTCCTCCTCCTCCTCCTCCTCCTCCT
>CM053597.1:4741924-4758492 GCA_028646575.1 Pseudocheirus occidentalis
TACTCCCATACCTTGGATCAAATCAATCAAAGATATTTCACTTGAGTGTCAAAAGAGACGGCTCTGATGAGCCATTGGGGGAGCTGGAAATAACATTGCCAAAGGAGATCATTTGGTTCGGCAAAAGTAACCTGCTCACATCTTAGGCATTGTGCATAAACCATCAAGTCTGTTCATCCAACATATGTTGGAAGTTGGGTGAACATCTGGTAGTAGAGAAAGCCATCTCTGAAAAGGAATCAGATGGGAGTGAAGGGAGAAAATCTCCAAGAATGTGGCCTTGTAGCCCTTCTCCCTCTCCCTCACCCTGCCTGGTCCGAGGAAGATTTTTCCTATTTAGAGGATGTCTAGTGGATTAGTCCACAGCATTTTAGCAGCATCCCTGAAAGTGGAAAGGGGTAGTGGCTGCCCTGGGAGCCAAGGACAAGCTATATGGAAGATCATGTTCTGCACTGTACAAAATGTCCAGCAGAAAACTCTGCCATCACCAAAGGCAACATCTGGAAGACTCCAGCGGAGACCATGAGGGGTAGGAAGTTACCCCTTTGCCACATGGGCCCTCTAAGTTTGAGCCCATTTTCCCCTGGTGGGAGAGTGATCAGTTTGAGAGGGAAGTTTTTGTGCCGAATGTTTTCATCCTAATGACTATAACTAATACATTACATTAGTGACACCTTAGTAAATGTCCCTTGCTAACAGCTACTGCAGTGTAGCTGCATGATGATCTAGCCATGATCACACATGGAAGGGGGATGAGGAAGGTTGTGACTATAGCATTAGAAAGGACAACCCCAAACTCCTGAAAGCTAATTGTAAAATCCTGAGGGCTTTGTGCAGTTGAACTCTGGGTTCTCAGTCTGTTGCTGGGAGGAGTTGGAACAACAGCTCCCCAGCATGCTCTACATACATTTCCCCGGAGGACTTTTTTCTTGCTTTTTGCGTAAGCAAATTTCCTCTGAAGTCTTTGATCCCTGCCAATTTGTGAAGGGAAGATGACTTTGGGGTCCAAAGGGCATGAGCTCTGGAATGGCCTCCCAAACTGGAAATGTTCGGCTTATAGATGCAGCAGCAGGCTGGGCTTCCCTGTCTCAGGAGCTCCATTGTTCACCAAAGCTCTTTGTCAAGAAGTTGGCCACATGGGAATGAATTCAGGCTAAGGAAATGTATAAAGATGATGTCCTTATCTCCCAAGGAGTCATGATCTGGATCAGCAAAAGATGAAGAACCTATCCTGGCAAAATGGTGAATTCTGGAAGTATGAAGAAAGTGAAGTAGTGAAAGGGAAAGAGGTCATTCTGAGTACTAGTAGTAGTACTGATATTTGAAAACTGGTCAAGAGGTTTCAGGCATACATGAATCCAGAGCTGAAGTTACCAACTTCCAGTCAGGATCTGGCATCAGCCCTTGATTTGGAGTCAGTGAAACTGAATTTGCATTCTGTTCTCCTGCCTGGTACTTGTCTGGCTTTGGAAATTCTTTCACTTTTCTAGGTCCCAGATTCCTTTTTGGAAAATAAAGGAAGGAGTTGTATGAGAGGAACTTCAAGGTCCCTTCTAGTTCTAAGTATAGGAACCTAATCACACCTCTACCACAAATGTCCTGACACCTGTTGGAAGTGAGAATAAATGGAAACTCCTTGGCAAATAGGACACTCATGTGACAGGCTAAAACAGTTTCAACCACTATTAAAACACTATTGGATACCAGCTGAATATGCAAATAAATAGTTTTCCCTGGAACAAAGTCAGCATTGCCTATGTGTATAAGGAATCTGGAGTTCTGGATGTTAGGGTGACATGCTGAAGGTGAGAGCACTCGATGCCATGCAGAAGCCAAGTTCTGAAATGTTAGCCGCTGTAATCAGCACAGGTATCTCTAGCCTCTTTTTTGTCTTATTCTTTCAATTATCCAATCTGCCAACTCATCTGTGGTCTCATCCATGAGTGTATTCCCTCCAGTGAGAAAGAACTCAACCTATGCATACCTGTTCATGCTACATACCTTGTACATGGCCTCCCATCAATCCTCTGTGAGCAGAGGGGGAGTGGACAAAGGGGAGGTCCACCCTCTAATGCTCTTGGTATGTATAATTGGCTTGTAATTTAGAATTTAGCCTCTTGTGCAGTGACAAGGGAACAGCAATCAAACAAAAAGTCCCATCCCGGTTATGACTTGGCCCATGACAAACATGCAGCTGGTCTATCATAGGTAGCGCTATGGGCAGATAGCCCTGTATCTACAACCTGAAGATTTGAGAAGCAGGAAGGGAGGAGGGATAGACCTCCTATAATGAAGTGTTTATTATGGCTCAAGCACCCTCAAAGTTGGCTGGAGGATAGAGCTCTCTGAACCAAACGAGGTGTGCTCTGGGACAATCAGGTGTGCCTCCGGGACAATCAGGTGTGCTCCCTGTCTGGCACCAGAGGCAAAATGCCAGACAACAGCAGGAATTACAGCAACAGCAGCAGCAGCAGCAGCAGCAATGTTAACAGCAAAAGCAGTGCTAGCAATGACAATTGTAACAGCACAAAAGACAATAATGGGAGAAACACCAGCAGTAAGATCTACAACAACGTGGCCATCAACCTCAGACCAGCAATGTCAACAGCAGCCTCCTCTGGAACAACAGTAAGACAGACAGCAATGGTACCATCAACCCTTTCCCAGAAATACAACAGGAAGAGTTGCAGCATCCCCCAGAACAACAGCAACCACAGTAACAATAATCCTAGAAGCAACAGCAGCATCTGTAACAGCAGTAACAATAGCAACAAGTGTAACAGTCACAAAACAGCCAGAATTGAGGAAGTAGTCAGAACAGCCCTAATCACACCAATAACAGCAGCAGCAACAAAACAAAGCAACTGAAACAATCACCTCTAAATGACACTGAATGAAACTTGTTGAGAATATAGAGATCGAATTTGTGGAACAAACTAAAACCCTGTGGGCAAAGGAAGAGGTCCAGGACCTTTCTGCTTCTCTGCTGACTACTACTGTCAGTGAGTCTACAGAGGTTAAACTTTCAGGAGCATTATCATCACCATCATCATTATCACCAAGATATATTATGCTTGAAGTTTTCCAAAGCACTTTATAAATATTAGCGTATTTGATTCTCATGATAACCCTAGAAAGTAGACACTATTCTTCTCTACATTGTGTAGGTGAGGAAACTGAGGCAGCCAGATGTTCAGTGACTTGCCAGGGTCATGCAGATAATAAACATCTGAGGCAGGATTTGAAATCGGGGATCCTCCTCCAGGTCCAGCACTCCAGCCATTATGTCACCAAGCTAACTCAATCAAAAAAATATTTATTAAATCTCTATCACCCAGTCATCCTACTTAATTGGAAAAAAGTGGTAATTTGTTCCACCTGTGAAACAGTGCCTAAAACACTCTATATAAAGGAATAGCAGGAGAGTGACTTGTCCTTAGGTCGTTTCTATCTGAACTCCATAAGACAGAGAAAATGGGTGAGATGAGAATAAAAATAATAATTCAGAAAACATTTCCTAAGCCCCTTTTCTATGTGTTACTGTGAGAGATGAAAACATCCCTGACTTCTTCTAACTTCAAGTCTAGTTGGGTTTCAGACCTGGCCCTCTATGACCCAATGTTATATTATAATCTCTGAGCCCCATTTTTAGTGTTCTTCTTCCAATTTTCTTTTCCAAGATCCACTTCTCTTGGAGTAACTGTGTCCCCAGTCTCAAGAATCTAACTTCCCTGAGAGCAGGACTATTTCCCTTACTTGTCCTTCGGTTTCCCCAGCAATAGAAGGAGGCCATGGCCTCTGAGTTCCTTCCAGCTCTAGCTTCATACACTTATGAACTTACAAAATAAATCAGTCTAACAAATATAACAGGAAATCACTTGTACTGAAGAAGAGACCACCTGCTCTCTCCTATCTGTAAGGAATGGTCCCCACTGAAGTTCCCTCATCCTAAAGAGCCTGAACCTGAGGAGGTCTGGTGCCTCCTACTGCTGCCTGAGGGAGGTAGGTGACTGATGGAGCAAGAGACAGAAGGATCAAGAGTGAGGTTCCCCCTTGGCTCCCCTGGCCTTCACTAGAGCTTGACTCTTTTCCCAGCAAAGTTAGAAGAAACCAAAGTCGAAGCCCATCTGAGCTCTGTCCAAACTTCAGTTATGTTTCTGAATTTCTGGTTAGAGGCATAATATATTAATGCTCTATCACTTTTATTGTGTTCCCTTTCAAATTTATATTAAGTAGATTGCTACATTATGGTAATGTACTAAATTACCTAAAGCAAAGTAATACAATGATTAACTGGTCATAAACATTGGTTTATGGTCAGTTGGTAAAGTATTTCGATGATTAACAATACACATTTCCATATCAGTTGAAAACTGCTGGATGAAATATCTGTGGATTGACTCAGGGCTATTAAGAATAATGAAACAGTGGTATAACTTAGGATCCAGTTACACTTCTGCAAGTAAACTTGGTTGTATATCTCCTTGCCAAGTGCCTGTGAAATTCATTACTTTAGAAAGAAATGCCCTGGGCTCTGTGTGTTTGTACAGAAAAAGGGATGGGCATTCACCTTGCCTTGTGTGGGAGAGCCATGGCAAAGGAAGTTGACCTAATGCTCCCTGGGTTTTTCCTTGGGGTTCTGTGCAATGTGTCCATCAGGGACTAACTCGGGTGCACTTTCATTCATTTGCCATCTCTACAGATTATTAGCTTCCTGCGGGTGGAAATGGATTTACTCTTGTCTTTGTCTTTTCAGTGCCTACCTTGGTGCCTGACATTTGGTTATTATTCAATTGTTTCAGTTGTGTTTGACTTTTGTGACCTCATGTGGGGTTTTCTGGGTACAGATACTATAGTGGTTTATAATTTTCTTCTCATTGTATAGAATTGGAAACTGAGGCAAACAGGGTTAAGTGACTTGCCCAGGGTCATGCAGATAGTAAGTGTCTGAAGCCATATTTGAACTCAGGTCTTCTTTATTCCAGGTATGTTGCTCTATCCACTGCATCACTAGCTACCAATTGTAGGCACTTAATGAATATGTGACTATTGACTGGATGATTTTGGTCAACTATGGTACAGTAGAGTCAACTCTGAATTTAGAGATCAAACTCCTGGCTTCAAAACTCAAGTTTACCACTCCACACCTGTCTAACTAGACAGACAATTAACCAGTCTAGCTGGTAGTTTTGTCCTCTGTAAAAATCAGGGAGATAGCCTGGATGACCTCTGTTATCTTTTCAGCTCTAAGCATCTAATGCCCTGAGCCCATGGGATTGGTCTGTATGATCAAAGAGGTAGTTTCTTGGCCAGCCTTCCATCCTGGCCTTCTCACGCTTCTTAGAGGGGCCAACTCCACCATACTCATTTACAAGATCAGATTCAAATGCTCATTTAAGTCATGGATGAGTTAGTATATTTGGAGGAGTTTTCTGTGATCACAAACATTATAGGATGTCAAAAAACCTTTAATTTGCTCTCTTTCCTGACCTAAAAACTGCCATAGGTATAGGAAGAATAAATATGGACACAGTGCCTCACACTACCTGGGCTGGTAAGGTTCATACCAATTGAGAAGCTCATGGAACTGGGCCAAGGAGGGGCTAGAATGTCCTGGGCAGGTCTCCACCTAAGCCATCTGCCATAGTTGGCTGCCCTGGACCCAGAGAACAAGAATTTTGTGTATTTTTGGATAGTGAGGCAGCTGTCTCACCACCACTATGCCAATTTCCAGAGACCATCTTTGGCAAGAAATTAAAGACTTTATAAAACATTCACACCTGAACAAAACCTTTAGCTAACTTGTGTTTCTTCTTCTTGCACAATAAAATAATTGTGGTCACTGAATCACTACTGTGGACCCTTCTAACTCAAATGATCGTTCATGTTGCAAGAATCTCCTATTGGAAGGGGACCTGGAGTCCCAGCCCATCCCTGAACATGAATTCCATCTAAAGCAATATACGTCTCAAGTGGTCATTCAACTACTGATGTTGGTTTATGGTGTGTTGTTTTTCTTTGGTTCTAGATCTGTGATTTCATTGGTACAGGGAATCCTTAGCAAGGAAAACCCTCCAACCATGAATGTCAACAATTATCCAGGATTCATAGTTTTAGGGAGCTGCTTGGGATACTTGTAGACTAAGAGACCTTCCCAAAGTTACACCGTCATTATACATCCAAGTCAAGTCTTGAATCCAGGGCCTCTCAGAGTCTATTTGTAAGGTAATGATACTCCAATCCCACAGAAGTGGAGAACGAATAAAATCTCTCCATACATTTCCTCTTACTAGTAATGGAGACATGAACAAAACTGCAAACATGCCCATATTTTTAACTCTCCCATTGAAAGAAAAAGGTAGTGGCATAGAATAGACTCTTAATAGATTCTTATAAATCATTAAACGTTCTTGTCTATAAAAATGAGGGTAAGATCACTTTGTCTGCTATGTCCCAGAGCAGCAGGGAACCCATGAGTGTGACAGTGACAAGATGGCCCCGAGATAGGGCAAAGAGAGAACATTAACAATGATCATAAGAGAAAGTACCGAAAGGAAGTACTTGGGGGGCAGGAGGAGATTAAGAACTCCTATCAGAAACCTGGAAAAACTTACATGAACTGATGCAGAGTGGAGTGAACAGAACCAGAAGAACATTGTACGCAGTAACAGCAACGCTGTGTGATGACTGATTTTGACTGAGTCAGCAGCAAACTGATCTCAGAACATGCCAAAAGACTCGTGATGGAGAATGCTGCCCACACCTGGAGAAAGTGCTGTGTGCAGTCTGGAGCAGACTGTTTCCTTCCTCTTTTTTTGTTTTTGTTTCTTCTTTCTAGTGATTTTTTCCTTTGATTCTAATTCTTTTTTTTTACAACATGACTAATATCGAAATGTGTTTAGTGTGATTATGTAACTTACATCAGATTCTACGCTATCTTAGGAAGGGGGAATGGAGGGAGGGGAAGAAAATTTAGGATTCCAAAGTGAATATTGGAAACTAAAAAGGAAAAAATAAATAATATACAAAACCCCAAACAGAACAAAACCCCTGCCTTCCTTGTCATCTGTATCACAGACTGGTAGCATGAAGGCTGATGAAAAAGCCCACCCTCTTCACCAACAATTCAGAGAATCTGCAGGGCTTGGTGGGGTGAACGCAGAGGGGACAGGGGAGGTCACACTTAACTGCACTTTCAAAGCTCCCTGATTTACAGACACCAACCACACAATGGTAATTAATGATGGTGACTATTTTATGGTATTTGAAGTCTGGCAAAGCGTTTGACATATCTTAGTTGATTTTCACAGTTACCTTGTAAGACTGATGCTGTTTTTAAAGTCATTTTACAGCTGAGGTAACAGACTGAGGAAAGGTAAGCAATTTGTTCAGGGTCACACAGCTAGTAAGAGTCTGAGGCTGGATTTGAACTCAGGTCTTCCTGACTCCAGGTTCATTGTTTTATTCACTGAACCACCCAGCTGTCCCAAGTAACTTTCAAAGCAGAAACCTATGGTTTAACCTTAGTTAAAATTTAGTTCTACCAAAGTCGATAGGAACCTGGAATAAAGCTATTTTTCATGACATTCCACTGGTTGGTTTACATTCTTCCCCATGGGACACTTAGATTCCTGTTCAGGCCAGGTCCATCAGTACCATCAAGTCTTCCATACCAACAACACCCATTTAAATGAGAGAGGTTCCTGGTGCCTTCATCTGCCAAAGGTGGGCTATTTGTCACAATCAAGAGAAGAGGCAGAGCATGTAAGTTGTGAGAGAAGAGGAAGGCAGCTCTGAGGGTACTAGACTCTCTCCTTATCTGAAACTACCTAGAGGCCTGATAGAAAGCCAACCCAGGGCAGGTTCCTGGTCTGGTTTCCATTGACTGGCCCTTATATTATGAACATAACCCTGAGTGTATTGCCAGGAAGGAAAGCAAGCATGTCAAGGGAGGTGTCTGTGGGGCATGACTCTCATGAGTCTCAGTTCCTGCAGGGGGGAGGGTATGGCGGTGGTTGTACATTAGCCATTGACTCCCTGTCACCAAGTGACTGATTCTGCATCCTAAATGCACCTTCCAAATCCATCTTTTTTCTCTCAGGAATACTTATGTGTGCAAGCTTTGGTCACAAGACCTTGGAAGTAGAGGCTATTTAGAAAATAGTACAAGGAACACAGTTATGATCATTGCTTCCTTAAGTCATTACATGTTTCATGCTGTTAGCGAGAGCTCACAATACAAACTACTCAGATGCAGAATTGAAATGAATTAGAAGTACATTGGAAAGTGAAGTGGATTTGTAGTCAAGGGCAATGAGTGTGAATCCAGGCTTGTGTATATGTATATATGACTGCATAATTTACATACGCCCCAAAGACCTGAAGCTATGGCAGAAGACATGATCACTTGTGTAGCATAATTCTAGTCGAATCCTGCCCCAGAGCACATGTGACCCCTCTTTCCATTCCCCAGGGTTCTGCTGCCTTCTTCAGACTACTTAATAATTCAAACTGGAAGGCATTTAAAAATTCTGTGATAGAGGTCAGAGCCAAGATGGTCGAGTAGAAGCACAAACTTGGCATGATCTCTCATTCCAATCACTTCCAGTACACATAAAGAATGACCCTAAACAAATTTTAGAGCTACAGAACCCAAAAAGTGACCAAGAGAAACAAATCTCCCAGTGAAGCCAGCCTGGAAGGGTGACATCAAGGGTCTATCACAGCATGCTGGGAATTGAGCTCAGTCCCGCAGGAGCTATGGTTCGGGCCCCAGGGAAGCCCCAATCAGCAGTGACCAGAACAGATTTCAGGAAGGTGAAATACCAGAAGCTATGGCGGCTTCCAGACTTCCCAATCCATAAACACCAAAGTAAAAGGTCAACGTGGAACTCTATTGGAACAGGGGTGGATGGAAGAGTGTGATCTGGCTCCTGCCCCCAGAGAGAGAAACTGAAGAGACCCAGAAGCAACACCACATGGCTGCCTAATGAGCTCCTGGCCTGCAGATTGTAGGGGGACCAAGAGACCATTCAGAGGGAAATCACTCTTGCTTTAACCTGTTTGGATCTGAACCATGGTCTTGGATGGTGGTCCTGGCATGTGGAACCAGTGAGCCAGAGCTCATGGGGGCAGTAGAAATAGCACCCTCCTAATAGTTCTAGCAGTTATGAAAACCCCAGCAATTGAGGACAAAGCTCTCTCCACTATGGAAGCAGAGTTTTACTGTGGCAAAGAGCTCAAACATCAAGTAACTGGCTGGCAATATGAGCAAGCAGAGGAAGAACAAACAGACCATAGTATCCTCTTTTGGTCACAAAAAGGATCAAGGCATGGAGCAGGAGGAAGACAATGAAGTCAGAACTCCTGCATCAAAAGCCTCTAAGAAAAATATGAACTGGTTACAGGCCACGGAGGAGTTCAAGAAGAATTTTGAAAATCAAGTAAGAGAAGTGGAGGAAAAATTGGGAAGAGAAATGATAATGATGCAAGAAAATCAGGAAAAGCCAGTCAACAGACTGCTAAAGGAGACCCAAAAATACACTGAAGAAAATAACACTTTAAAAAAATAGACTAATTCAAATGTCAAGAGGCCCAAAAAGCCAATGAGGAGAATGCGTTAAAAAAGACTAATTTGCAAGATGGAAAAGGAATTTCAAAAACTCCCTGAAGACAATAACTCCTTTAAAATTAGACTGTCACAATTGGAAGCTAATGACTTTATGAGAAATCAAGATACAAAAAAACAAAAACAGATTCAAACAAATGAAAAAAGAGAAGGCAATATGAAATATCTCATTGGAAAAAACACTGACCTGTAAAAATAGATCCAGGAGAGATAATTTAAAAATTATTGGACTATCTGAAAGTCTTGATCAAAACCAGAGCCTAGACACCATTTTTCAAGAAATTATTTTCAAGAAAATTTCTAGTATCAGAGGGCAAAATAGAAATGGAAATAACTTACTGATAACCTCTTTGAAAAAGATCCCAAAAAGAAAACTTCTAAGAATATCATAGCCGAATTCCAGAGTTCCCAGGTCAAGGAGAAAATACTGCAAAAAATCACGAAGAAACAATTTGAATATTGTGGAAACACAATCAGGATAACACAAGAAATAGCAGCTTCTACATTAAAGGATCAAAGGGCTTGAAATATGACGTTCTGAAGGTCAAAGAAGCTAGACTAAAATGAAGAATCACCTACTCAGCAAAACTGACTATAATGCTACAGAGAAAAATATAGTCATTCAATGAAATAGAGGATTTTCAAGCATTCTTGATGAAAAAAACAAAGCTGAAAAGAAAATTTGACTTTCCAATGGAAGAAGGAAGAGAAGCATGAGAAGGTAAGCAGGAAAAAGAAATAATAAGGAACTTACTAAAGGTGATTTACTTTCATATATGGAAAAACTGTAATTGTAACTCAGATGAGTTTTCTCAGTATGAGTAGAGTTTAAGGGAACATACATGTATATATGTATATGTGTATACACACATATGTATAGGAGGGTGTGTGTATAAATATATATGTGATTGTGGGCATATGTATGTTCACATATACATAAACAGAGGGCACAGATGGGTTGAATATGATGGTATGATATCTAAAAAATAAAATTAGGAGGTGAGAGAGGAATATATTGGGAGAAGAATAAAGGAAGAGATAGATTAGGGTAAATTATCTCATACAAAAGAGGGTGAGAAAACTATTAAAATGGAGGTGAAGAGCAGGAAGGTGAAAGGGAATGGGACAACGTCATTCTCGTTGAATTTGGCTTAAGGAGGGAATAACATACACATTCTATCTTACCCTACAGGAAAGTAGGGAGT
Source organism: Pseudocheirus occidentalis (assembly GCA_028646575.1). NCBI lineage: Eukaryota > Metazoa > Chordata > Mammalia > Diprotodontia > Pseudocheiridae > Pseudocheirus > Pseudocheirus occidentalis. The sequence goes on from CM053597.1 coordinate 4,752,758, forward strand.
AAGGGGATGAGAGCAGGGATGAGAGAAGGGAGGGCAGATTGGAGGAGACTATAGTTAGAAGCAAATATTTCTGAAAAGCGATAGATCAAAGGAGAAAATAGGATAGGTGGGGGGCAGGATAGGATGGAGAGAAATATAGTTAGTCTTTCACAATATAACTACTATGAAAATGATTTGGGTAAGTACACATGTACAACCTATATTTAATTGCTTATCTTCCCAGTGGATGTAGGTGAGTAGGGAAGAAGGGGAAAAAATCTGGATCTCAAAATTTTAAAAACAAATGTTTAAAAAATTGTTTTTTTACATTCAACTGGGAAATAACATATACATACACTGAGGTATAGAAATCTATCTTGCCCTACTGAAAAGTTAGAGAGGAGATGGTGGAGGATATAAGGGAGAACAGATTAGGGGAAGGGGTATTCCTTAGGCTCATTATTTGGGGGTGGGGGTAGGGGAAAGATGGGAAGAAAAAATTATAACTCAAAAACTTGTGGAAATGAATGTTGAAAACTAAAAATACATAAATAAATATTTTTTAAAATTATCTGATATCTGGTAGGGCATAATGAATCAGCTAGGCCTCAAAGAAACTTAAGGCTGACATTGGCATTCTTTGATTGTTGGGGTGGGGTGATGGAGGAAACCTCACGGCTGCACAAGCTGAGTGTGAAGAGACCCATTAGGCAATCGGGCACACTAATATCTAGGACATTAAGTGCCTAGCAATAGCTCTCCTGTGTTAACTGTAATCTCACTATCTATGGGAAAAGAGAAATCTTCTGCATCATATAAATATATTTCCATTTTCAACTTTGCCAAGCAATTCCCTGTGTGGAGGGAGGGGCCCTGCCTGGGGATTAATGACCAGCCGAGGGTAATGACTCCTTGCCTCATTCGAGGCCATCAGCCCTACTCAGGTGGTTATTAATCCCCAGGAAAGAAGCATCAATCTGTCAGGGCTGAGCCAGCATTGGCTGCCAATGAGAGGGGCCCGTGAATGCCAGCAGCCGGCTGCTCCAAAGCATGGTCCCTTGGAAAAGTACAGCCTGTCCCAAGGAAGTGGGCTAGCTTGGAAGTAGAGTCGGACTGACTCCCCATCCCCTCCTGCCCTCTGGTCCATGACAGGCATCACCAACTACCTTGCCTTCTGCATTACTGAGCAGAGATTGTCTTGGGAAGATCCAAAGTCTCTTGAAGGCAGGGGCTCTATACCCTCTCACATGGTCCCTTTCAATAAGATCTAATAAATCTCAATTGACTGGTTTTTCTATTATCTCTCCCTACTCCCCACATATAAGCCCAACACAAATAGGCAGCTAAATAACATCATTGACAAGACACCTAGGGATGGTAAGATTCAAGAACTTTCCAAAAACTGCTTTTAGCAGAAAACGTGACCAGCACAGAGGGGTAATGATCCCTACCATTTGGACAGCTCTTTAGAGTGTGCTTTACAAAGAGCTTATTTGATCTGCACAGTAACCTGGGAGGGAGGAACTATTATTATCCCCATTTTGTGGATGAGGAAACCAAGGTAGATTTGCCTAGGGCCACCAAGCTAACAAAGGCCCACCATGTCTGGGGGCAGATCTTCCTGATTTCAGACCCCCGAGCTCCCACCACTGCCTCACCTACATTTCCTTCCTTTCAGCTTAAAGCTGTCTAGGATAAAATGGTTCCTCAGAAAGAGGGTTTATTTGAAATGTGGATCTCTGTTTTATTTTTAATTCCAAATGCAATTGATATCTCTTATTTTTCAATTACTTCATTTATCAATGAATAACGTCCCCCTCAGATGATTATTTATTGCCAGTCTACCTTGTTCTGCCTGGTGACAGTGGGGCATAGTGCATAGAGAATTAGCCAATTAGTTCAAATCCATTCTATGACATATATGCAGTGTGTGCGACCATACCTAGATCCCTTCCCTTTTGGCACTCCAGGCAACTTTCCAAAATGCTAAGATTCCGAGAAAGTACCAAGCTTTATTATGATGGAGATTCTCTAGAAAGGAGACTCTCCTGTACCAAAAATATCCTAAGGTTTATTCCTGACCTCATTGCCAGGAACTGAGATGGTTATTAAGGAGGAAAAGATAAAATCTAAAACAAAAATTTGCCCTCAAGGAGCTTCCGGTCTGTCCACAGGAGACAACATCTCTATATATAACAAAGAATAAAAGGAAAGGTAGTACTGTGTTCAAATTGAATTCCACAATCGTAGCTTAAGCACCTAAATGCAAAACAAAACCTATTCTCAAAGTTGTTAGAATCTACTGGAGAGGATCAAAGGATGATGGACAGATGTAGCTCCAGCAGAGCACAATGCTTTTCTAGCCCCATCTACCATTCTCATCTTACAGAGGTGGAAAATAATGTCCAAAGAGATTGATTCGTCCAAGGTAACAAGTGCCAGAGGCAGGATTTGAACCTGTCTCCTGACTCCCCAAATCAAGGGAGGCTTGATGGAGGCAGTGGCATTACAAGTCTGCCTTTAGGAAAAGAAGTAAAGAATTCTGAGGAGGCACATTGAAACAGTGAGTATTATCAGAGGATGGAGAAGATTGAGCTAGCACAAGACTAAGGGACAGCTCCTATCCCCATAGAATGGAAAAGAAGAGCATGTGAAGGAAGAAGAGAGTTAAATAGAATGGGAATCACAGCTTGAAACTAAATGATGAAGGGCCTAAGTGCCAAGATAAGAGGTTTGCTCTAAAGCAAAGCATCTTCATCTATGCTCCACCAACATATATGTATGTATAACATATATACACACACATATACAAGCACATATGGTACATATGTACACATATAGAGAACGTAATTCTAATGTAACTGGTTTCCTTTGCAAAAGCTTATGCATTTAACATGGATTCTTAGAAGGACAGAACAGGCTCCACTGGACTCCCAAAGGGGAACATGGCACAAAAAGGTTACAAATCACTGCCCTAAGCATATAAATAGCAGAGAAAGTTCCCAATCTGTGCTAGTAAAGTGTTTCCTCACATGGGAATTTCCTCCATTAGTGAAATCACAGGGGTTTTCCTTCTACTTAAAAAAGACCCCAAGAGCTGTTTTGAACAATATCTGAAGTCCTGAACTCTGTTACAAGCATTATCTTTTTCATTTATCATACTTTCTCCAAAGAATCTACTTGAACACTAAATAATAAAATAAGATTTCAGTCAACAGGTAATCCGAGGTAGATGTGCTTGCCGTATTTTAGGCAAACCCAGCAGAGAACAACCCCTCATAAAAAACTGAGATTGAGTGAAGGGAAGACGGCAGCAGTCTCCCTACTGGTGGAATTCACTTGTTACCTCCCTCAGTTGAGGTCAAGTGAGAAGCTGTTATGAGTGTCACCCAGGAAAGGCCAATCAAAGGTAGCTTAGCTCTCTAAAGAAGGTGACTTTGTTTATGGAGAAACAAGGTCTATTCTTGTGTATTTGTTTCTTAATTGCCATAAATTTAATTTTGTGAATCAAAGGGTTACTGAAATATAGGAGAGACCCACAGGGCACCCTTAGAGACAGAGATGCCCATGGCACTAAGGTTCCAGGGTGTTCTTCTTTATTATCACATGTGTTCATATGATAACTCCCCACTGATGAGTCGGTCTGCTCCCCAACTCCATCATCACTGCCTCGGAAATAATTTTCTAACTTCATACATATATATATATATATATATATATGCATATATATATATATATATATATAATTTCATAACTTGTTTGAGCTCACATGTGCATTTTATCTCCACCACATGGAATGCGAACTTTTCATCCCCAGGGTGCCTGCACAGAGAAAGTACTTCATAAATGCATGAGGGAGTCCACACAGAGAGATTTTGTGTTCCAGTAGGAGCCCAGTACTTCCCCATCTGTGGGCAAGTAGACTTCAACTTGTCAAAGCTGAACATACAAAAAGTATGTTTTAGCTGTTTATAAAAATCAAGCCAACTGTCATTGGCTATTAAGTAGCAGTCACAGGGTGTCCCCAAAAGATCATGTGACAATGATTCCCCAGAATTCCCAGCAAAGCTAAGCTCCTGGAGAAGGGACCTTGTTGGCTTCTCTGCCATCTCTCTAAATCAACTCAGTCCCCATATTTTCTATATTTTTTCCTGATCTCTTTAGCTTCTACATCCCTCTTGAATTACTTTTTAAAATTTTGCATATATATATGTGGACAAGTTCTCCCCCCTCCCATTGACTGTAAACTCTTTGAGACTAGGGATTGTAATTTTTTTTTTATCTTTGTATTCTTTGCATCTGGCACAGTACCTAACACTTAGTAGGTGCTTACTGAATGCTGATTGATTGATTGATTAATTGATTGATAGTGGGTGGTTCCTAAAATTCAAAGGAAGCTTCAATAGCCAAGAAAATCCCCAGGAAGTTGGAGCCAGGTTTCCAGTTCAAGTTTAGGGAAGAGATTCCAAATTCCCCAATGTGAAAACTTTGATGAGTATCAATTCATCCTGGAGGTGGAGTAAGTGATGATGTCCAAGGGAGGACAAAAGTAAATGCTTTCCCTAGGAGAAAGCTAATAAAACACTGTTCTTAAGGTTTAGGGAGGAAAGGAGGAAGGTGGTAACCATGACGCTTACCCTGCTGAATCTTAACTCCCCGGTTCTGAGAGGGATCAGATGAGATAGTATAGGAAAAGTGCTTCAGAAACTTAAAATATCATATGAATTATTGTTATTATGATTTATTGTTATTTAGCCAGCTTAGTATAGTCAGAAACACCATCATCCGAGTCCATCCATTAGACTCAGTTTCTCTGGCTTGAAGCTGATACTGCCCTCTAGCTGCTGATTCGAATTTTATTTCTATCATAAAAGCAAAGACAACTCTCCCAGAAGCCTTTTCTAGTGCTCACCTGCTGTTTAAGGATGTTAGACCTGCTGGGAGGATGGGAAGCCTCTCTCCTGATCATTCCCTCCAAACTATCTCACTCCTGAAATGTCAGCTCTCACCTTTTCCTCTGTTTCTGACATTCAGTATTTCAAATAGGGAATAAACGACTTCTTTTCCATAGGCTTCTCAATAGCCAGGCTCCACAGACAATCGCAGTGGAGACAAATTCCTTTCGCGGAGTCTCCGGCTTTCACATGTTTTTGCATAATGAAAGGGCTAATATAACATAACAAATCCTAAACTGTTTTCACAAGGAGTAGGAAAAAGATGTGTAAAAGGATGCTCCGTCTTGCTGCCTTCTGTTCACAATGTATCGAAATACAACAAATGGTGTTCTTGCTCTTTCTGTCTGTTTCACAATCTGTTTGGAGAGTAGCCACCCTCCGGAGCCAACCCTAATATCTGACACTTCCTGACATCGTGAAAGCCTCCATCTGCCGATCATGGGGCCCTGGACTTTTGAAAGACGCCTTGGCTTGATCTCTGAGGAAGCTTCCCTGGAACACAGGGATCCCTTTCAGGAGAGCCTGCAGATTATCTGACAAAAGGGATCATTGCAAAATCATGTTTTCATGAAATTCCATTTGAAAACGAGACGGAAATCACCAGGGCCCTTTCTACGAAGAAGTGAAAATACTGGCTTGACTTAGATTTTCATTTAGCTTCCATCCCCAACTCCAACACACACACACACACACACACACACACACACACACACACACACACTTCAGACAGAGATATAGACCAGAAACAACCAAAATTTAAGCTGTATCTACGTTGTTAATATAAGAAATTTAAACCATTTC
>CM053597.1:4758992-4776703 GCA_028646575.1 Pseudocheirus occidentalis
TATTGAATCCCAACAAGAGCAGTTAAAGTCAGGTCTGTTCTTATACAGCCCTGGCAAGTGCTTGGTTCTTTACAACTGTTACATTTCACCCTTCTTTCCTTTTATTCTTTTCCATTTCTGGGCATCATTAGGAGTTACCACATCCATTTCCTACCAATTTCTGCCCTGTCTGAAGAATACTATACAATAGTATGTTGTATTTCATTAACAATGGTAAAAATACATCTAGCAAAATGCCTTTATGAAGGCATTAGCATCATTGACAATTTTGGGGGCACAATAGTAATGGTCTCTGTGTCCAAACATGTCTCTCTACATACAGAAAAGTCTTGAAAAATAGAAGTTTTATCCATTTTCTTTTATGGTCACTAACCACTTGAAAACTTTCGTGGCAGGGTTTGGCTGAGTTCTTGCTAGCATATCTGGGGACTAATAATGAATATAGTTATTTGAAAAGACATCCTTGGAAGATGATGGACTTACCCACTGGACCCTTCCTCAAATCCATTTTGAACTCTTCACACACACACACACACACACACACACACACACACACACACACACACACACCTCCAAAGATCTTTTTGTTAGAATTGGGAGAAAACTAAAGACTCAGTTGGTAGGTGCCAATGGCTCTATAAGTTTTAACCATTTGTAGGGACCTGCCAAGGGGAAAAATAGCCTAATGAGGAATAAAATTAGACAAACAAATTGAGTTGACTTGTCATAAAAGCATGACATGGATATAAGATGTGTGATCTCATTGTTATGGAACTTCCTTTGAAGTAGATCATGACACTCTCAGTTTGCGTGATTCTTGCCTCTGTTTTTCCTTAAATCTTCCAAGGAATATCTGCCCAAATCCTTGGAATCCAGAGGTTTTCTTGAGGGGAATGCCCAGGTTGGGCACTCTATCTCTTGACACAGATGGCCCACTCTCTTGCTTTAGTGTATATTTCCAAGGGAGTTGCCTGAGGGCCATAGAGATAAAATGATCTACTGAGGCCATTCATTCACTCAAAAAGAATGACATTAGGAACCTTCTGTGTGCAAGGCCTGTACTGGGAGCTGGGGACCAAAGAAAAAGTGAAATCCCATCTTGTTGATTCCCAAACCAGACTTCTGTCCACTTTTCCATATTGCCTTTATGTCAAAAATGCACCTATACAAATAGGTTATGTAAAATGATTATGCTTTTCTGAACTAAGAATATTTGGCATTATATTCAAACTAAAATTTGATTAATCACCTAAAGGTAATGAGACCTTTCAAAGAGGATAGACTTGAGGCCTGAAAGTTTTCAGTAATATAGTTTCTCTAGGGACCAAGGTTCCAATGGAAAATCTGAACTATGGTATGAGGTGCTTGTTGGGTATAAGGCAAAAAGGAATTCTTTGAAGTTACAAATTATAATTTAACAATGATATTATATTTTCATACTCAATTCCCCAATCATCTGGTGTCCCTTAAAAATTGGAGGATCACCTTGGCCTGCTTAGCCAGTAGAGATCCACAATTGAGTGTCTATCACACAAGGAAAAAAGAGCAATTTGATAAAAATTACCTCTTACTCTAATGGGGGAAAATATGGTACTTGAATAATGTAGTTTATACTCATGATATACCAGGACTGGATCATCAGCATAGGACTGGATCATCAGCATAGGACTAGATAGAGCCTTTGTGTTCATCTTGTGCAATTCCATCATTTTTTTTAATCCTAGGATCATAGACCTAATTCAAGGCTGCTCAATGCCCTCATTTTATGAATGAGGATTCCTGGCACCAGGAAGGTTATGTAACTTGTCCCAAATCACACAAAAAGTGTTCACTAGTGGAAAGATTTGAACCCAAAGCATTTGGCTCCAAATCTAACACACTTTTCATGGTTCCATACTTGCAAGATCTTTCAAGACCAAATAGATTTTATTCAGACACTCAATTAGCATAGATCTGGAGATTTTGATGACTGCCAGGAACTTAACAGAGATTTAATTATGTGATAATAGAGCCTTAAAGAAAGTTGGATTTTAAGGCCTCCTCCAGTTGTCAAATGGATGTTGCTGGGAATGTGGAAAGTGGTCTTGTCCATTTTGCCTGGTCCAGTTGCAAAGCTATTACAAAGCCATCTAGCTACTCAGCTATGAGACACTGTCCCTTGACATTTTTTTAGGGCCAAACTACCCATTTTGTTGCTCATTAGAAGCTCTAGTACAGTTTTGTGATTTGTTGAACTTCTAGTGGGCCCAATGCTATTTTGAAATTATTTGATATTACTTTTGGTCAATAAAGAAAAGAGACATATGTTTCACTGCATTGCCCAACTTCTGAGAAAGAATTGACCTCTTTTTCCCTGCTCCCTTTTCTTCTTATCACAAAGCATGGCCCTGCCCCTCCCACCACGGAACATCCCAAAATGTGAAGGCAAGGTCTCCTTCATCCAGATGGCTTTATTTGTGTTCCTCTGGCACGGCTATAGTCATACAGTAACCAACATAAATTTTGAGTTTTATTATCACCTCTAAAAAGAGACAGAAATGTGAAAATTGAAGCCAGAAGGTTTGTATCACAGGATTAATTAGGCAGGGCCAAGTGGGGTCTCACTCCTCCTGGCAGTGAGTGCCTCAAGAAGGTGCCTGACTCCAATTACGGAGCACACAAAGCAATTAAAAACCCTGTTTCTTTTTCCTGAGGTGTTACTTGTTACTTGATAAATCTCTTTTTTAAAATTCTCTGGAGACCTGAACTGGCTGGAGGTGCAATCTATGAGGGGAGATATTCATGAAAGATTGATTCAGCCCTACCCTAAGTGCAATAGGTTGAAAGTAACCCAGAAAGGAATTAACTGTGCAGGGCTGGGATGGCATCTTATTGGCCACTTTTTTTCAATACATAAAAAGAGCAAAAGAGAAAGAGTTGAGACATCATGAATCTCCAGTAGGAGCCATGAAGGCACTTGATCTACCATCCCAGGTCTTTACTCTAAGTCTTGTGGGCTTTGGATAATCCTATTTCATGGGGCAGTTTGAGCAGGTCTGTAGACAAGAGGGCACCTCACATAAGTTAGAATTAAGTGCCTGCCTTTCAGAGAACCAACATCCTTCTTTAAATTGAGAATTGGTCTGCTTAGAGAATTAGATTTTTCCATCTGATGGATTACTTAGTCCTGTGGGATTTGCTATCTGCCTCTCAGGTTTTTATATCCTAAAAGAAACTTTTCTTTCCCTTGGTTGTGGTTTTACTGAGAAACTCGTCGCTTCACCCTATCCTAGACTTCACCTGTCAATATTAGAAATAAGCCTCCATTGTCTTCAGTGCAGCTGACTTTGTGGGCTAGAATTTCACCTTCCCCACTTAAGTCACCTTGCTCATTCTCTCCTCTAGAATATTAATAATTCAAACCATGGAATAAGCCCAGAGAAAGACAACTACAAAGAGATGGTCTCCATCTGAACATGAGTGCCAACACTTTATCAATGACCTCAGACTTCCTGTTGAGATGAGAAATAAAAAAACATGTTGAAATCAATAGACTAAAACCCATTGTTGTAAATACAGGGATGCTTTGTTCCTCCCACCCCCTTTGTGCATACATTACATACCCCTAAACAAAGTAACCAAGATGGTAGGAGGCCTGGGGCAATTCTGGTTTCCAATTTGAGGATGTGGTGTGCATTTTTGACATCTTTCAAAACATTAGTTCATTAATAAAAAAGTGCTACAAATGCCACTCTATTTGTCATACCTGTCCTCCATTTCTTCCTATTTCTCAATATCACCTAGGAATGGAGCAAAGGATACTAAAGGTGGACTCATTCAATAAAAGCCAATAAAAGTCTTTAGTGTGACTAAGAAGTCTCCTCTGCTTCTTAGGCACGTCAAACAGTTCATCAACTCCAACTTGGAATCACTGGAACCCAGGACTCCCTGAATATAGGTTCTGAAAGAGCTTTCCTGAAGCCATCTACACCATTTTCCTGCTTCTTAAATGAAAAAAGTAATGAATGAAAGTTGGTTGACTTTTTATTACAGGTCAGTCTTCTCATGGCCCATTTTAAAAGGCTGAGACTGAGGAAGACCTGGCTATTTGGGGAAGATAAGAGGATGTGGGAATGACCGAGCAGGTTCCACACATGGTAGATAAGCCTAGTTTGGAATCTGAGCATCTTGCTTCAATATAAACATATTTTCTTATTTGGGAGGTGTGGATGAGCTTGGGTCTGTGGATCAGAGAAATTATCTGTCTTTCGCTTCCTGAGCCTTCCCTTTCAGATGACTTTTACCTCCTTCGTATATATCTTCTCTCTATCTAGCTATCTGCATGTTGTCTCTCTCATGAGAATGTGAGCTTCTTGAAGATTTTCCTCTTCCTTTGTATCTCCCAGGATTCATCTCAGTGCCCTGAACAGACCAGATACTTCATGAGTACTTGCCAGTTGACTCATTGTCTGACTGATCAGCCTGGAGAACACAGTAGGAGATCATCCCCAGCATTACTATGCATACTTTAGTGTCCCTTTTGACCCTGAGGGAGGTCATGGGAGGCTGGAGAAGTTGGTGCCAGGGTTTGTATCTGCTTTCTGTCTGTCTACTTCACTCCATGTTTTCTCTTATCTCATGTGAGCCATCCCATTGCTCTGCTGGACAGCACTCTTTGCCATCCCCCACTGGTGGCACCTCCTATGGTGGCACCCAGGCAGTCCCCTAGCATTCAGGCCCCACAGGAACAGATCTCACTTGACAAAACTTCCACTCCTGGTCCTGCTCAGTAACTTTACCTAATCTAAGAGGCCCATTCAGATAGCCATGGTGATATTGACTAGAGTTGTCATAGATGAGTCTTTAGGGAGTGTTTTTCCAGGAGACATTTTGGGAATTTTCAGGACCCATGGCAGACTGGCAAGGAAGAGATTTAGGAGTGAAGACACTTTCAAAAGACATGTTGCCCACCACTCAATAACCTCCAAGGACTCCTTATTGTCTCTAGGGTCAAATACAATTTCTCTGGCTTTCAGAATCCCTTATAATCTAGCATTTACAGTCTGATTACACTCCACTTCCTAAGTAAGGTATAAGCATAGTAAAAAAGGTGAAAGAAGGAGCATACAGTCTAATGGGGGAGACAATATAATAATAAATATATACACAGCAACAGAATAATTAAAAAAATAATAGTGGGAAGGCATGAGAATTAAGAGCTGTTAGGGAAAACTCCCTGTAGAGGAGAGATTTGAGTTGGGACTTAAAGGAAGCCAGGTAGGTCAGCAGACCAAGCAGAAAAGGGCCAGAGTGCCAGGCATAGGAGAGAGCCAGAGAAAATGCCCAGAGCTGAGAGATGGAGTCTTGTTTGTAGAGCAGAAAACTGAGGATCAGAAGGGTTAAGTGACTTTCCCATGGTCACACTGTAATGATTGAGGCAAAATTTGAATCTGGGTCTTCCTGACCCTACGAATCCCAGAGGATTTTATTAAGGGGATTTGTTCTGTGAAGTTTGGATTCAGTCAAAGGACAACATTTGAGGACCTAGAGGTGCACATATGGCCTCAAGGCCACAGTTTCCCCACCTTTGCCTAGGATATGCTGCTGTAAGAATAGCAGAAGGAATTTTTTCCTTCCTTAAGGTGCCCCATCCTGGTGAGCTCCTGCCTCCAAGCCCATTGGCTTCCCCATATTCCAGGGTCTTGGGCTCTAAGGCATATGCATTGACATGTCTAAAATGAATTTGTTTTACAAGTTGATTTGGTGGCACATTCATACACATTGCTTAGGCATACTTTGTGAAGCTTGCACCAGGTATGATAAGAATCAGCTATGACTTCATTATATCCTCAGTCTGTCTGTCTGAGTAGCTGGCTTCAGCCGGAGAGTAGGCTCCTTTTAAATTGTTACATCAGTTTAGGATTTTGAAGCAATCAATCCATACGTAGACTAGCTCAAAGAGCTATTGCTTCAATGTGGCAAATAACCAGGATTTCATTGGTGTGGGTCCTTCATGACTGGTTGGGGCTGCAGATCTGCTGTTTCCCTGCAGCCAGGCTGGTGATTCAGATCTCTGACTTTTCAGGAGGCAGAGGTCTCTTCAGTACCAAGTTAGGGAGTTTGAATTTAAGCCTAGAGTTACTGGAGTGGTATGAATGAGAATGGGATGTCATGAGCGGAACTATGTGCTAGAGATCTCATCTTGGCAGTTGTGTTGGGGACTGCTTGGCAGAGAGATACTTTAGGAATTGGACAGTAATTCAGGAATAGTCAAAAAGAGCCAAGCTAGATGGTGGTGTAGAATTCTGTGAACTCCCCCCATAACCACCTCAAATACCTATAAAATATGACTCTAAACAAATTTTAGAGTTTCAGAATGCACAAAAATGACAGAAAAACACATCTCCCACTGAAGGCAACTCAGCAGGAAGTCATTACAGCATGCTGGGAGCAGAGCCCAGCCCCATGTGGTTTCAGCCCTAGCCCATCCAGGAGAAGCTGATCAACAGCAGAATTACCAACCCATAAGAGCCAAGGACAAAGGGAAAAGGTCAGTGAAACTCAGCTAAATTTGTGGGAGAGCGTCCAGACAACTCTCCCAGAACCAGAAGAGGCTGAGGTGGCGGCCCTGTAGGTGCCTCCACGTAGCTGCTTCAGAGCTCATAGCCTGCAGATTGCAGGGAGGCCAAGCAGTCATTTAGAGGTAAGTGTTCTGGCCTTGAGCTGCCTGGATCAGGATCACCATCTTGGATAATGGTCCTGAGGTGCATTTTTCAATGAACAAAAGCTGGTGGGGGCTGCAGAAACAGCGGCCTCCTAATAGGTCTGGCAGCTGCAAAAACTCCAGTGATTTAGAACAGAGCTGTCTTCTCTGAAAGCAGATTTTGACAGAACCCAAAAGCCAAGTAATTGACAGGCAACATGAGCAGGCAGAGGAAGCAAAGCAAGACCAGCAATCCAACTTTAGATTCCTTTTTTGGGGACAAAAAGCATGGAACAGGAGGAAGACAACATAGTTAGAACTCCCACACCAAAAGCTTCCAAGAAAAATATGAATTGGATACTGGCAATAGAGGGGCTTTAAAAGGATTTTAAAAACCAAATAAGAGAAGTGGAGGAAAATGAGAATGAAGCAAGAAAATCATGCAATTATTAAATGGCAAAAGAATTCCAAAAAGCCAATGAGAAGAATGCCTTAAAAAATCGAATTTGCCAGATGGAAAAAGAATCTCAAAAGCACGCTGAAGAGAATAACTTTTTCAGAATTAGAATGGAGCAAATGGAAGCATATGACTTTATGAGAAATCAAGATACTATTCAACAGATCCAAACAAATGAAAAAATAGAAGGCAATGTGAAATATCTCACCGAAAAAAACACTGACCTGGAAAATAGATCCAGGAGAGACAACTTAAAAATTATTGGACTGCCTGAAAGCCATGATCAAAAAAAGAACCTAGAAATCATCCTTCAAGAAATTCTCAAGGAACATTGCCCTGATACTTTAGAAAGAGAGGGCAAAATAGAACCTGAAATAATTCACCAATCACCTCTTTGAAAAAATCCCAAAAAGAAAATTTCCTAGGAATTCCCAAATCAAGGAGCAAATATTACAATCTGCCAAGAAGAAACAATTTGAATACAGTGGAAATACAATCAGGATAGATAATACAGGATCTAGAAGCATTTACATTAAGGGACCAAAGTGCCTGGAATATGATATTTTGGAGATCAAGGGAGCTAAGATTAAAACCAAGAATCACCTACCCAGCAAAACTAAGTATAATGTTTTGGGGGAATATATGGTCATTCAATGAGGTGGAGGACTTTCAAGCATTCTTGAGGAAAAAAAACAGAACTTAACAGAAAATTTGGCATTCAAACACAAGGAATATGAGAAGGTAAACATGGAAAAGAAATCATAAGGAATTTATAAAATTTAAATTATTTACATGCCAACATGGAAAAATGAGAATTGTAACTTGTGAAACTTTTCTCAGTATGAGGATAGCTGAAAGAAATATAAATGTGTGTGTATATATGCATATATATGTATATGTATGTATACACATATATGTGTATATATACATATATGTCTATATAAGAAGGTATATATGCATATGAATACATATGTGTGCATTTATGTGTACATAGACAGAGACCACAGCATCAAATGAATAGGAAGAGATGATATTTTAAAAGGTGAAATTAAGAGGTGGGGGAGTAATAGAATGAGAGGAGGGGGGAGACAGAATGGGGTTAATTATCTCATGCAGAAGAGGCAAGGGATAACTGTTACAATGGAGGGGAAGGACAGGAAGGCAACAAGGGAATGGGCACAGGTGTGCCTATCAGAAGTTTTGATGAGCTCATGAAAAAACTGACAAAAGTGACATGGATCCTTAGGCCAGGCCCATTGGCACAGTACTGGTTCCATATTTAAGCACCTACTATATGGGAGGCATTGTGTCAAGTGCTGGGCTACAAAGAGAACAACAAATAAACCCCGTCCTCAGGGAAATTGTGTTCTCCTGTGGAGATAGAGGACAATTGCATGCATATTGAACAGAAAGTAACTTAATGATGGTGGGGAGGGAGTGCTAACAATCAATGAAATTAGAGGTCTTTTGTAACTATGTTATGGAAGAACATCATAGAGTATTTCAGACACTCTGGTAGGGCATAGTATTCTCATAAAAGAAACTGTAGGATACCTTTCATGATAAAGGAATTACATCATGGGTTCCTATATGGGAAGAGAGGTATTTTAACACAGTGGATGGCATCCTGGGCCATGAGACAGGAAGTTCTCACTTGAGATCTCACCTCTGGCTCCTACAAGTCTTGTGACCTTGGGCACATTTCCAAACTTTTCTGAGCCTCACTCATCTCCTTAACATTTATTTATCAACAGAATAATAGGCAGGTGATAATCTGCTTTGTTAGAGGGAATCTCCATTCTCACAGTTCTGACTGAAGGAATCATGAATCCTACATTGATTTGCATATCATATGAGAATTAGTGAAAATTTAGAGCACTAAAATATGTTGTCTGTGACTGGAGAAGATGTGAAGAAATTGGAACATTAATGCATTGTTCATGGAGTTGTGAACTGATCCAACTATTCTGGAGAGCAATTTGGAATTATGCCGAAAGGGCTATAAAATTGTGCTTGCCCTTTCACCCATCAAAATGACTTTTAGGGCTGTATCCCAAAGAGATCCTAAAAATGTGAAAAGGACCCACACGTACAAAAAATATTTATAGCAGCTCTTTCTCTGTGGGCAAAACATTGGAAATTGAGAGAATGTCTATCAATTGGGGGATGGCTGAACAAGTTGTGGTATATGAATGTAATGGAATATTATTTTGCTATAAGAAATGATGAGTAAGCAGATCCTAGAAAAACCTGGAAAGACATATATGAACTGATGCTGAGTGAAATTAGCAGAATCAAGAGAACACCATACACAGTAACACCCACATTGTGTGATGACTGATTTTGATAGACTTAGTTCTTTTGAGTGATGCAAGGATCTAAGACAATGTCAAAAGCCTCTTTATGGAAAATTCTATCCACATTCAGAGAAAGAACTCTGGAGTATGAATATGGATGGAAACATACTATTTGTTTTCCTTTTTTTTGTTTGTTTTCTTCTTTCTTATGGTTCCCCTCCATTAGTTCTAATTCTTCTTTGCATTATGACTAATGTGAAAGTATGTTTAATATGAATGCATAAATAGAGCCTCTATCAGATTGCATACCTTCTTGGGAAGGCAGGGGAGGAGAGCGAGGGGGAGAAAATTTGAAACTCAAATTCTTATGGAAGTAAATGTTGGAAACTAAAAATAAATGAATTATTTAATTTAATTATGTAAATGAATTTAATTTAAGAAATTTAATTTTTAAAATGATTTTTTCTGTGGTTCTCCAAATACTTGGAAACAGCTTTGGGGTTGTTTTTTAAAATTAATTTTATTGACTTGTTTGTTTACTTTTAGATTACAAGATTCAGTTCCAGAGTCACCTGAGTTTCAGATTTTTCTCCCCTTTCCCCACCCCCCACCATGAAAAATGTTAAAGGCCTATATAAATATCAGCAATGATGGCTAGTTCAAACAGCTAATTCAAAGAAGATTACGTGGGAATCTGGGTAACTTAATTGTATTGTTACCAGAATACTTACTTCTCCTATCCTTCTTGCATACCTCACTTAAAAGTGTTGGAATCTTTTTCTAGGTATGAACTCAAACCATTTTGCAGTCTACACTAAAGATTACAACATTCTCTCTAAATGCTATCAATTAGATTGTCCATTAATTATTTATTTCAATATTTATTGAGTGCTTCTAAAAGTTGGAAGTGATTTCAATGAGAAAGTCACCTTGGCTAGACACATAACATTTAATTTTAGCACTCAGTGGTAACTTAGGGGTCATCTACCGACCGACTAACAAGTATTTAAT
The DNA here is from genome assembly GCA_028646575.1 of Pseudocheirus occidentalis. Lineage (NCBI taxonomy): Eukaryota > Metazoa > Chordata > Mammalia > Diprotodontia > Pseudocheiridae > Pseudocheirus > Pseudocheirus occidentalis. The sequence continues at coordinate 4,769,440 of CM053597.1, forward strand.
AAATGCTTCCTATGGGTCAGGGTTACAGCATCCCTAAGGACTGGGAATAGGAAGAAAAAGTTGTCCCTCTCAGAGAGTTCACAGTCAAAAAGAGGGAGGCAATATGTACATGGGGCTGTAGAAGATCCATCCAGAATAAATGGGCAGCAGTCTTAGAGGGAGTGGTCGAGTGACTGGGCTGCTCACTATCTGATGTGGAGAGTGGCAGTTGAGCTGAAACCTGAAGGAATTGAGGAAAACTAAAACACCTAGGGGAGGGTGAACATTCCAGGCAGAGGGGAGAGCCAGGCCAAAGGCATGGTGGCAATAAATGGAGCTGGCCAGAATAGCTGGTATTTGTATTTGTTTCAAATTTTATTTTAATAACTTAGAATACTTCATTGCACACAGTACGAACTTAATAAAGACTTATCGACTTGACTTAGTTTGAGTAAGTTAGGAAAGAAGGAAAAGAAAACATTTAGTAAGTGCCTATTGTGTGCCAGGCACTGAGATGAGTATGTTACAAATGTTATCCCATATGATCATCTCAACAGCCTAAGGAGGAGGGTAACATTATTCTCTCTGTTTTATGGTTGAGGAAACTGAGGCAACAGACTGAGGTTAAATGACTTTCCCAGGGTCACTCAGCTGCAGCTTCATTTGAGCTCATGGAAATCCTGACTCCTGGCCCAGTACTCTGCCCAATGTGCTACTTTGCTGCCTCTGGGTATTAGAAGACTGGAAAGGTATGAAGGACCCAGCTTGTGAAGGACCAAAGAGAGGATTTCATATTTTATCCCTTTTTCTGTTGTTCTTGTTTTGTTCTTGTATCTATTTTCAATCAAGTTTAGACAGAAATGGTCTCTGGGTTAAGTCTCTTTTGTTTATTTTAATGTTTTGTGCCAGTTGAATGTTGAAGAACTGGATGAAATTATTGATTTTTGTAATTCAATGAAACTATTGAGATGCATGTTATTGTCAATAAAAGCACAATAATTAATAATTATAACAATACCAGTAAAAATAACAATTTCTAGTTATGCTCTATTTATGAGATTGACTTTTCAGGCTGAAGCATAGAGTTTTACACTTACCTGTATTGAATTTCCCCTAATTCAGTCCAGCCCAATATTTGAGCCTATTAGGAACTTATGGGATTATTCTTCCTTCATCTCCTCTGTTAGATATTCCTTCTCCTTTGTGGGCTTGGAGATCTTGCAAACATTGAAGTTTCAGTGGATTTGGTCATTGGCCTCAACTCTGGTTCCATGGGAAGTCTGTCTTTGGAGGGGGCTTCCTATGATGTCCTTGGACCCAAGGTGGCCATACCCCTGTTACTCTTCCTCATCTGTAAAATTGGGATGATAGCACCTAAAAGTAACCCTTCGCAAGGTTCTTATGGGGATCAAGTGAGATCATACACAGAAAGTACTTTACAAATTTTCAAGGGCTTTGTAGAAACCAGCTCCTCATTATCGTTTGAACAGAGGCCAGGTAACAAACATCTTCACAGGCACTGGAATGATGTTGATGGTGGTGATGGTGATTATGGTAATGGTGGTTAGGGGAATGGTGATGGTGGTGTTGGTGATGATTGTGGTGGTGATAATGATTATGGCAATGGTGGTTAGGGCGATGATGGTGGTGGTGGTGGTGGTGGTGGTGGTGATGATGGTGGTGGTGATGATAGCCAGAACTTACAGATGGCTTTAATGCTAGCAAAGTGCTTACATCAATCCTCATTTTGTATATGACATCTTATAGTGAAGACTCTATTACTGTCTGGATTAGTCTAGGTGGTGGCAAGAGATCTTTTATAGTTTTTAAATTCTGTGATTCTGAGATTCCTTACTTTCCTCTATACATTGAGAAAAATAATTATTAAATAATTTTAATTGTTAGTGTTGGGAAGACACAGGATTTATCCTTTTCTGAAATCTTATTTTGTACTAGACCAAATCAGTATCTGAAAGGCACTGCTGACAATGAGATTGGATTAATTTTTTCCACTGTCTTGTTCAAATCCCAACCAGGCAGGGAAGCCCATTGTATTCTTGTACTTTGGTTTGGGTGGGGATAAATTCTTTGATTAGATTACCCAGGTCTGGGGTTATTTTGGAAGTAAATGACATGATCAAAGTTTTGTCCCCCTCATTAGAATGGGTCCACTTCTCATGGTAATATTCATTTTCTCTCATAACATGTTAACTAATCAGAGTGATCAAAACACTCAAGAATACCTGTTTTTACAAAGGTATATCAACATTGAGTGGGTTCCCAGAGGGGTCTTAGACTTCACAGAGTGTCACTGATGCCTTTACTGTTGTCACTGATACATGCTAGCATGATTAATAAAATGATTAGTTATCCACAAACTATCTCTTGAATTTTTTAGCATCACAACATGTTGGCTCCCCCTCAGTAAAATGCAAGATCCTTGAGGGTAGGGATGGTTTGTTTTTAACTCTATTTCTCCCTGGCATCTAGCATAGCTCTCATCACTTTGTTTATGCAGCAGGAAGGTAGAAGGAAGTTTTGTCATTTCACTAGTGTAGGGAATTTTTGTTGTTTTCAGTTGTGAGCCCATTTGGGGTTTTCTTGGCAAAGGTGAGGTTTTCCATTTCCTTCTCCAGATCATTTCACAGATGAGGAAACTGAGGCAAACATGGTTAAGTGGCTTGCCCATGGTCACGCAAACTAGTAAGAATCTGAGGCAGGATTTGATTTCAGGAAAATTTGTTTTCTTGACTTTTGGTCTAGTGCTCTGCCTACTGTGCCACCCCACCTAGCTGCCTAGGGAACAATCAATGAAGAAACTCCCTTCACCAATGCAGATTTGGTCTAAGTTCTGTAATTTATACTCCTAGAGAATTATCTGAGATGGGAGTGTTTTGTGTGTGTGTGTGTGTGTGTGTATGTATGTGTGTGTGTGTATGTGTTGGCACCAGAAGATCAAGAGATCAGTCAAGAGTGCCACAGTCAGAAAATGTCTGAGGAAGGACTTGACCTAAGTCTTCCTGTCTCAGAGGTGGCCTCATTGTCTGGCATGTAGTAGATGCAAGTGTTTGTTGACTTGCATAGAGTGACCTTTCCTCTGTGCAGCCTTGGGCTCCTCTCTTGCAATTTGGATGATGCCTGAGACACTTCTCCCTCTAACTCAAGAGGACAAAAAAGAGCTTACATGGAGAGTCCCTGGTGAGCAAGGAGTTTGACTCTATGGGCTACAGACAGTGCTGGGATCTGAGACCTTCCCTGTGTGACCTGAAGCAAGGTACTGAACTATCATTTTCCTTGGGTTCATGGTTTATAAGAAGGAGACAATGAAGAAGACTTTCCTTGTGAGTCTTTGATTTCATTAATACAGTTATTCTGAACCCCCTAGAAAATGTAAAGATTCATATTCCTCTAAGTAATGACAAGATGCTCCTTCCCTAGAGAGAGCTGTTTCAAGACACACAGACTTTCTTGTCTGAAGGGATGTCAGGTAAGAGTTTTTTGGGAAGTAGCAGATAAAGGCAATTGTGATGTTTACTCACCTCTTCTTCTGAGGGTAGAAAGATAAGGCAAACTTGGAGAGGGTCCTGGCTCTCTTAGAAGAAAGCCTTTCCATAGAATGGACTTTGGGGTAAACTGTTGAGGTCTGACTCTGGAGAGACGGAACAAAACTTATTGCAATTCAGAGCAATTTTTCTTAAAAGAAAAAGCCAAATTCACCAACAGCTTGACCTATGATCAATCCTTGAATCAGTCAAAGTAAGTTACGACCCAGAATTTTAATTTGATTCAAAGGAAGCAGAAATCTGTATAACAGCAATTTATCCAAGAGAATGAAACTCATGGTGATATTTCTAAGTGGACAAGAAAGAAAGATTTCTGATATTTGATTCTGCACCTCTAAAAAGGTCCCATTTTTAACGATTTGGGGTTTGTGAGAGTCAGACCCTTATCCAGAGCTCAGAGCCCTCTGACATTAAATCCTATCTCAGACGTTAACTGGGTATGGCTGGGAAGTGGGAATCATGGGAATACCTACTTCCCAGAGTGGTTGTAAAGCACTTTGGGCCCCTTCCAATAACATGGAATTTTTGACTTGCTTAGAGTGTACTGTTCTCCTGTTCTACCATTTGTAGGATTATTTTTGGAGAGGAATGGGGAAGGTGCACTACAGAAATCCCTGCCTGGGGTTATCATCCTCAGGGTCCTTTCAGGGGCAGAATAATTATAGGCAACTCTTCAGGGATGGCAGGAATCTGTCAGGATCTCTGACAACCCTAGGGAGTGTCTTCTAGCAATGGCAAATCAGAAGCCCTTTGCTGGGTTGTATTGTGTGAAGGCCCAGGGAAACTCTGTGGAGTATGACTTGAGTGATGGTGATTGCCATCTCATGGTCTTCCTGATGGCTGCCTACAATGAATAGGCAGCTGCTCTCTGGGATTATGATGGGCATGATGCCTTGTAGAGATGGCCTTCCATTGCCTCTAACCCAGACAGAAACAGAGAGGAAAAGACAGGCTGTTTGATGTGGTTATTGATCCTTATAAGAAAAGTGTTGCTGTCTTGGAAATCTGGTTAGCTGTTTATGGTTGTTTTAAGCACACTAAAAAAAATACTGACTGTAGCTTGGGGTGGAGAGTAAGTAAGTAAGGTCAGAAACTGTTTCCTTAATTTTTAAAATCTATTTATCTTGAACCTAGAACTTAGAAGCTAGAGGTAATACAACAAGTTCCATTGGATAAATCTTGTTAGATTATGTGTCTGAGCTTGACATTATTCAATTTCTGGTCATACAAAACTGTAGCCCTCCTTAGCTAGAGAACACATGCTGAAGTTGGGTGGTGTTGTGCGTAGACTAAATGACTTGGTCTTAGGAAGAGCTGCATGTGAATGACACTTTCAACAATTACTATGAGTGACCATGGGCAACTCAACCATCACCCCCCCCACACACACACCCTCCCTGACTCAGTTGCCTCATCTGGAAATCCTGATAGGTTTGTTGTAAGAATTAAGTAAAATAATGCTGAGTTAGTAGTAAGTGTTTTGCCAACTTTGGGTGGCCACTAATGTTGTCTTAGGGGCATGAGTGGTCTTCAAAGCAGCAGCTGAAAGAGTAGATACTTGAGATTGGCTCAAGAGACTTACTGGCCAAGGGTTTCTAGAATTTAGAGCTTAAAGAGGCCTTGGAGAACAGACAGTCTGATCTCCCCTCCCATTTTACAGAGAAGGCAACTATCACCCAAAGAACCTGCAATTTCCCAAAATACCACCAAGAGGAAGGACCAGTATTTGAACTCAGGTCCTCTGATTCCAGGGTTCTTGGCACTCTTCTTCACTCCTTGGTATTCCCAGCATAGCCACCTATGCAAAGACTATCAGGCAGAGATGGTCAGAGTCTCTAGCAAGGGGTAGAGGTAGGAGGCAGATCTGCCATGTATACTGAGGCTGTCACAGATGATCCCATTCTGCTGAGTCACAGTGTGCATTGGCTGTTGTGCTCAGGCTCAGTATGCCAAGACATAAGCCAAGACAATAGTGTGAGTTATAGCCAGGTCACCCTCCACACCCCCAGTTTAGCTACCCAGGACTGCAATCATTCCAGGAACTGGCCAGACTGAGAGAGTCATGAGAGTAGCAGAGCGGAGACCAAAAACCTGGGTGGTGTTGTCACCAGAGAATGCCAGGGACAAAGGGCCCCTAGGGTTCAGCTGCTTGCTGAGTGTCCGAGCACTTTTGGGGAAGCTTTCCCTTCCTCTTCACTTACAGTAGGGCTCCAATTACTAATACTGTGGCTTCTGGGATGGAGGCAGCAAGGACTGTGCCACTATTGGTGCACCATTGACTTGGTACCTTTGGAGGGGGGTGGGATCATAAACTTTTTTCAAAGAAAAGCAGTTCAGGAGGAGGCAGAGATCGTTAGTGAATCCTCAGTAGATGGGAAATGAGTCTTTTTGCCACAAAGGGGAAAATCAAGTTGAACCAGAAGGAAACAGCAAATTTCAAATGGCAAGAATGAGCTCACCCTTTGAAACAGGAAGCAAATGTAGAGGAATATGTCATCTACTGAGGGCATTAAAACCTGCTCTGCTGCTTAGCCACCATGCCCTCGTTTCAGACCCCCATCTCTGAGCAGCGGCACATGGTAGCGCACACCACTGGAGAAATTACCCGATTGAGATAATTTTGTCAACATGACATCATAACAACCACTTAGGGAATTAGACGGGTAATTCTGGGGAATCAATTTCATATGTAGTCAGCATCAGGCGAGCAGGCTAGGCTTCTTCCAGATTGGGAGGAAATTACTCTTCAGATTCTTCATATGTTTTGTTCAAGTTATGTTTATGATCATAAAACAAAAAAAAAACAAGGTAAAGTCCCTCTGAGAAGCAGCTTGCCTCTGGAAAAGTGTGAAATTGAAGGCTGTCAGGGGTTCTTAGTAGAGGCATAGAGGTTTGTAAAGAAGGCAATAAAATGTAGATCAGTTAGTTCTACTACTCTGTAAGAGGGAGGGGGAGTGGGAGCAGGCAGAGGGTAGAAGCCTGGAGTCCTAGACCCACCTTAGAGCAAAAAGGGTCATGGTGGCTGAGGGAAGAGGCAAGACTAAGTTAGGGCATGGAAAAGACGAGAAGAGAAGAGGTAAGAAAGCTGAAAGCTGTGTTTCCTCATCATTCTCAATAAATCAAATACTAGCAAGGAGATTTCAGCAATATATAACACAGATCATACACTATGACCAGATGGGATTTGTAGCAGGAATATAAGGGTGGTTCAATATCAGTGAAACTATCAGCATAATTGACCAGATCAATAACAAAACCAACAGAACTCATACAACAATCTCAATAGCTGTAGAAAAAACCATTGACAAAATACAGCACCAATTGGTATTAGGAAACATAGGAATAAATAGAGGGTTTCTTCAAACAATAAGTAGTATCTATCTAACACAAAGAGCAAGAATGATCTATGAGGGGAAGGAGTCCCAAAAGATCAGAGGTGAAGCAAGGATAGATATTAACACCACTATTCATTATCATCGTTGGAATTATCATTGAATTTAAATGTTTTTAAATATCATAGCAGCTATTATAGTAAGAAAAGATATCGAAGGTAGAAAAATAGGCAATTGGGAAACCAAACTCTGACTTTGCAAATGCTATAATGGCAGACTTAAAGAACTCTAGAGAATCAATTGAAAAACTTGTTAAATCAATGACCAACTTTAGCAGAGTTGTAGGATATAAAGGAAAAACACATAAATCATCAAAACCTTGATCTATTA
>CM053597.1:4777203-4793301 GCA_028646575.1 Pseudocheirus occidentalis
GAAGGAAGGAAGGAAGGAAGAAAGGCTTATGGCCTTCTGCTAACCCTAGATCCCTACTCAAATTCAGGCTAAATGGGCTTCCAAACCAAGATTTCCAGGAAGGGTACAGCCCCCTGAACACAAAAACACTGCCCCCTCTCCCATGCTCAGGTCACTCTATTTTCTTTGGCATCACAAGGACTGCTGGATGGGATTAGGGCTCTTTCTGTGAGATAGCAATCAAAGTCACAAAAATTCAACTGGGCAAAGAAAAACCAACGTAGAATCAGTAGGGAGGGTGGGAGGAAGACAGTGAGGAGGGAGAGAAGGAGGAAGAAATGAAGGAATGGAGAGAGAGAAAGAGAGGGAAGGAGGGAAGAAGGAAGAGGGAAAGGAAGGAAGGAAAGAAGGAAGGGAGGGAGGGATGGAAGGAGGAAAAGAGGAAGGTTGCTCATAATATTATTCCCCTTGTGGGCAGATACTTATTACTAGCTATATGGTTCTGGTCAGGTTATTCGACCCGTTTGTCATCATTTCCTCAATTATAAAGTGAAGATAATAATCACACCTATCTGCCTCGACTATTGTGAGGATCAAATGAAACAGTATTCACACAGTACTTGGCACAGTGCTTGGCACATAGGAGGTGCTTAAGAAATGCCCTTAGGTCACTCCAGGACCTCCCTGAATGCCCACCTTTTTAGGAAGGAATCACTTGCCTGAATCTGGCTCAGTCTGTAGGAAGGACCACTTTCTGGGCTTCTTCACATAAGATGGATGATGCCAAGTACCTTCAATTCAACATTATTATCATGTTGCCTTTTTGTTTAAAAACATCATTTTTTTGTCACAGAATGACGAGATTTTGCAGCTGATAAGCCAAGGAGAGCCCACTCTGTCTCGTGTCACTGTTACATTTGCTCATTCTCTGCCTGGATGGGGGCAGGGACTGAGTGCCTGCAATTCAGACCCTGAAGTGAGTTAGGAAATGGAAGAGGATAATGTAAATTGAGCATTAAAATTGTTTATAAAAAGCACTGTTTAATTCTTGGACAAGAATATGAATTTATAAGATAATCAAATATACATAATTTACAAGGATATATATTTTACATGAATAAACATTTATTCTGTGTCTTTGATCATCTCCATGTTTCCTTTCTTTTTCTTCTTTAAGGAACAATCAAAGTGGTATGTATGTATTAAGGCTAATCCGCTGTCTCCACTCTCCATGTACATAATTCTCTGCACTTCCCTTTCGTCTTGTGCTCCCTTTTCATTTTATCAGGATTATAAACACATATGCTCCAGAAGAAACTGGATCAGAAAAGGCATTTGCAAAAAATCATTAACTGTTTATTGATAACCCAGTCCCTTTGCTTGTTCCATGAAAATGGCACCTTTGTGGTAACATGGTGAGTGATTCTTTCTTTCTGTCCAGTTATTGTATGGGTCTGAAGCCCATTTACTGGAACCAGTAATCATTCCCATTACTCCTACTGTGACTGCAGTTAAAAGAGTTCAAAGTTTGGAAAAAAAAGATTCAAGTTGAAACAAATGCATATGGCCTTCTGCTAATCCAGAACCTTACTCAAATTCAGGCTAAGTTGGCCTACCAAACCAAGATTTCCAGCAAGGATCTAGCCCCCTGAACATAGAAACTCTGCCCACTCCCCCATGCTCAGGTCACTCCACTTTTTTTGGACATCACAAGAAGGGATAAAGGTTCTCTCTCTGGGATAACAATCAAAGACACAAAGATTCAGTTGGGCAAAGAAAAATGAACCTAGAAGGAGAAGACCTGAATTTCTGTTTTGTCCCTGACGCTAACTAGCCAGCTAATCTTAAGCAAATTACCCATTGCCCTCGTCTGTAAAATACAAATATTAACCATAATCCTTGGGATCCTAGGGCCCATAAATCATCTAGTCCAATCTCCTAATTTTACAGATGAGGAAACAGAGGCCCTGATTGTTTAACCAAGCTGAGATGATCATGAGAAGGGTGATCCGAGTTCATATCATCCAACCTTATTTTACAGATAGAGAAACTGGAACCAAGGGAAATGGAGTGAGAACCATTTTTAGCCCTTCTCACCCTTCATCTTCACCATGATCCTGGGAGGCAGGCAGGGGGAGTTCTTTCCACACCCCCACCCCATTTATACAGATCAGCCAATCAGACTCAGCTTAAAAGTAACTGGTGCAAGTCAAATGGTTAATGAAGAAGAACTTAGAAGGTGACTCTCCACCAAGGGGAACAATCACCTTCTGGGTTTCCCCCAAGCTGTCTCCCTGATCAAGAACGGCTTCTCATTTACTTTGTGTGTACTTTGGATTTCTGGGCATTCATACATGTATTAAGATGAACAATGGGATCCAATCAACATTTATTAAATACTTACTACCTGCCAGACTCTATGCTAAGTGTCAGGGAAACAATGAATACAAAGAAAGACAGTTCCTGCCCTCAAGGAGTTTACAATTTAGTGGATGGAGAGACACCACACAAAAGGAAGCAAGAAGTCTGGAGAAGTGGGGAACCACAGGATATCTTTTTCTGTTGAGCTGAAACCAGATACAGCACCAAATGCAAAGTGAAATGTGTGCAGATATTACAAATATATTTATATCTATAAACACATGTACATAGATATAGCTAGATATAAATATAATTATATAAATATGGATGGAGATATACACATACATACATAGCTAGAAAAACTGTGTATATAGAGCTATATCTAGCCATCTATGTACCAACAGAACTTTACATCTATTTATCTGTATTTATATATTTATCTGTACTATATCTAGATATATATTTACATATTTATTTTCACATAGATCTATCTATCATCTATCTATCTGTCTATCTATCTATCTATCTATCTATCTATCTATCTATCTATCTATCTATCTATCTATTGTCTATTATATGTATATGTCCAAATGGGCAATTTGGTAGTCCAGTAGATAGAGAGTCAATCCTGGAGTCACAAGACTCATCTTCCCGAGTTCAAATTTGGACTCAGACACTTACTAGCTGGGTCACCCTGCACAAGGCACTTTATACCCTGTTTAGCTCAGTTTCCTCATCTGTAAAATGAGCTGCAGAAGGACATGGCAAACTATTCCATTATCCTTGCAAAGAAAACCCCGAAGAGGGTCACAGAAAGCTACACATGACTGAAGCACAGCAACAAGACTCTGACTATGGAGTCCAGGCTCCTTCTTCATTGTATTAGGAAGTAGAATGAAATCCCCACAGGGACATCTCTGAGAAGAGTTTAGGGATACTTATTATGGAATATGGGGAGGAGACTGGAGCACAAGCAGGTACAAGGTGTGGCGGAGTAGATTTTGCCCATCCCTATGGGCCACATTTTGATTTCTGGAGGTTCACTGGACAAGTAATGTGGAGCAGATGAACAGTATTCTAAGAAAATTTAGGAATACAGCCATTCCAATTTTAACAAAAACAAGCCTACAATCCCCATGAACCGATTAACAAAGAATTCATGAGGTGGTCATAGATCTAATTCCACATTTTCAACTTCTTCTGTTCAGGGAAGCCTGACCTCCCTACAATTCCTCCCCCACCCTCACCCCCAAACCTTACACCCCTGTTCACCATCTCAAGTGCCGAGTACATTGAAAAGAACTAGAGGGGTGGCTAGGTGGTACAGTGAATAGAGAAATGGCCCTGGTTTTAGGAGGACCTGACTTCAAATCCAGCCTCAGATACAACACAAAATCTAGATGTGTGACCTTGGGCAAGTCACTTAACCCCAACTGCCTCCTCCAAAAAGCAAAAAGAACTAGAAAAACCTTGTTTTAAGTTTTCTGACCTGTCTTTCATTCTTCCCCATTTTGCCACCCATTGAGCCTCAGTCCTAAGAATGTGACCCTGTGAAGGGGCTAAATTCCCTATTTTGTATTACCCTATCCCATTACTGTTGAGAAAATTGCTCTCCCACCTTCATCCGGAGGTCAGTGCCTGGATCACAGTCTTTATCTCTACCCCTAGTCTTGCTTTCAAGCTTGGAGACCTTAGTATAAACATAGTATAAGCCCTGCCTCACTTAAATACAATTCACTTTCTTTCAAGTCATGGTATCACCTTCCTGATGTCCCCTTCAAGAACCAAGGACAAATGACAATAAACATTATTGTCCCCAGAAAGACTGTGACCTCTATGTCCTCATCTTCAACTGCAGAGACATGCACTTAGCTTCCTGCCTCCCCCCTCCATGACCCTCTGGGTTACTTAGACCTTCCTCTCGCTATCACCCATAAAAGTTCTACTTCCATGATTCAGAAAAGAGGAATTCTTCTCTCAGAACAAATGGATATTTCTTCCCCTTCCATCTTTCCTTTGGTCTCCTTCTTCTTATCTTAATTTTTCATATTCATTGTGATCTCCAGCCACAATGGAAGTTCTCTCTCTCTCTGTCAGACCATCATTCTTGCTTTGGACTCCCTTCCTGGTCTTGACCATATAGTGAACCAGTTTAACACCATGCTTTATAGTTATACTGTCCCTTACTCTTGGATCTCTTTTCCTCTCCTTCTTCACTGCTCATGAAATGCCAAATCTACCTCAAATCTACCAAAGTCTTCCCTCTTGAAGTAAGCCTCTGAATGATCCTGTGAGAGCCCCAGAACAATGAGGAAAGGCTCCATTCCAGATGCAGGTGGTCTAGTCTTCTACCTGAACAGTACGCTCCCTGATACCGAGCAATCCGTTCATTCTCCCCCCAAATGATTCCCTTCCAATGGTGAGGTCGCTTGACCCAGCAGACCATGAGCCGGCCTCAGCGTCAGGAAGACCTGAGTTCAAAGATTCCCCGCAATGAACAATTCCTGCAAGGCTCCCAATGCTTCACGTAGCAGGTGAGGATCTGCATTGGCACACACAGGAGGAAGACGGCTTCAGCAGAAATCGGGGAAAGAGAGAAAGGCATTTTCTTCCTACTGGTGGAGAAAGAGTCCTTGACTTGCAGGTTAAAATACATTGTAAGATCCATTATATAATTAACTGTATATTATATCATAAATATTATATATTAATTGTATTGTAATTGTGTGTGTATATATCTAATTCTATATGCTTCATTACATTTTATATAAGATATGCATATGATACATTTTAAATGCAAATCTACATTTTGGAGATAACTTGTATGGGAAAACAATAAATAGAACATATTGTCACTGAGCTCCAATTGACATTTAGCATTTCCTTCAATTACAACTTCAAAAAAAGTCCAGAAGAGCCCATGGGTAACCAGATTGCCAAGGGGGCCCATGACAGAAAAGCGTTAAGAAGCCCTGCCCTGGAGACAGAGTCATGTCAGGAGGCCACCTCCAAGAACATACTGAACAAGACATGACCAGTATTTTAATGGAGCAATTAATTTGGAAGCTTAGACACACTAAAGGGCAGGAAGGGATTCTCCCCAAGGATCCTGTTCCCTCATGGAAACATTTTCAGGAATCCTGGAAAATAACCTTAATGTTGGGTGGGGGTGGGGAGGCCCTTTCCTTGCTGTTTTCAAGCCTTCGAGGGCAAAGTTCCATCAGGAACTTGAAATGAGGCACATCTTCCCAACACATTGGACAAAGGAAGAAAAAGGGAGATGTCGACAAATATGGCAGTCCAGTATCTCTGTGGAAGTTGGGGTTGCAATGATTATGAAGGAAAGTTTTGTCTTTAGTTTTGGGGGTGGCCCAAGGCCTTCCCCTCCCTCCTCTTTCTTCCCTTTTACTCCCCTCCCCCACGTTAGGCTCCCAGTAATGGCTGCTGTTGGTCTCTAAATGTAGATGCTCCAAAGCCAGCCCTTGGTCTCCTTTTCCTCTGCCCACTGCTGAAGTCTTCATTTAGTCGCACTAATTAGCCGGAGCCACAGGGAAGAAATAATCATGGAGGCGGAGCTGGAAATCAGTTTCTTTCCATTATGTGGCAGAGAAGGCCAGGGGATGTGACATTTGTCCAGCCCGGGGAGGGAGGGCCATCAGGGGAAGGGACAAAGGAGAGTGCTGGGAAGCAGTTTTGTGGCAGAGAAAGCAACATTCAAAGGGAAATCTGAGAAAGGTTGCAGAGCACATTGTGAAGTCCGTACCTTTCTCTGGTTGCTTCTGGTAGTGATCAAATGGAAGACAAGCTCTGAGGCTGTGCTTCAAAGGAAGTTTTTGTCTGCTTTTCTTCCCTTCTCTTTCTTCCCTTTTCCTTTCTGTAAACGCTTCTGAGGAACCTCATGTACCATTTCCTGATGTCCAAAAGTCCCAACAATTTCAATTAGGGACCAAGAAGTTTACAGTCTCAAGGGGACTTCCTTCAGGAGTCAGGGGAGGACAATTAGAGATACTGAGTCTGTTTGCACCGTTTGAATGATTTCCCAGCCACTTGAATAGTCAGATCAGGATGGCACCATGTTTTGGCCTCTACTGGACAGATGAGGGATTTCCCAGAGACCTCCCCATCCTTCTTGCTACGAAGGTCACAGGAACAAAGGAGCGCATCTAGTACAATCAGCTCGTTTTACAGATGAGGAACCTGAGGCCCACAGAGGTTGAAAGACTCACCCAAGAATTTTAACATCCAGGTGGAATTTTAACTAAAGTGGTCTGACTCCCAAGTTGGTTGTCTGTATCACATTGTCACTCACTCCTGGTCTTATTTGAGAGGTTCCCCCAAAGGCTTCCAGAGCTAGTTTTCTGTTCTTGGAAAGGGCTCCTAGATGACCTGTGCAGCTGGGTAGTTGTCGGCTGTTCAGGAGACAGGAGAGTTGGGCTGGTGAACTGGAGTTCAGAGAGCCCAGTGCCTCACCAGCAAAGGCAGGATTCAACACGAAGTTCTCTCTGGTAAGGAGAGGCAACTTGCAGCTCAGAGTGTAGAATGTCAGGCCTGGAGTCAAGAAGACCTGCCTCTGACACATACAAGCCACTTAACATAAAATCATCCTGAACTCCACAAGATCTTTCACCCCTGTATCCAAGCTGGCACCAAAGTCAGTTGATTCTGCTTTTACAATATTTCCCCAACATACCCCCTTCTCTCCCCTGACACAGCTAGCACCTTGGTGAAGACCCTCAGCATCTCCTACCTGGACTCCTGCAATAGCTGCTGGGGGAACATCTGCCCCTTCTCACCCCCTCCTGTCCATCCTCCATTCAGCCACTAAAGGGATTTTCCTAAAGAACAGGGCCAATTGAGTTACCCCTCTCCACCCCAATCAATAACCATCAATAGCCTCGAAGCCCTTCCATAACCTCCAAGTTCAAGTACAAAATCCTCTATTTGGCATTCAAAGCCCTTCACAACTTAGTTCCATTCCTTCCTTTCCAGGATTCTTACACCTTATTTCCCAACACGTACTCTTGGATCCAGTGACCCTGGGCTCCTGACTGTCCCACAAACTGGACCTTCCATTTCTCAGTCCTGGACCCTCTCTCTGGCTGTCCACCAGATCTGGAATGCTGTCCCCCGTCTTCTCTGACTACCAAGCTCCCTGGTTTCTTCCAAGGCCCAAAAAGTCTTCTCCAACTCCTCTTCATTTGAGTCCCTTCCCTGGGTCAATTATTTCCAATTTATCCTGTATATAGCTTGTGGTGTGTGTGTGTGTGTGTGTGTGTGTGTCTTCATGTATACATATATGTGTGTATGGCTATAGATATACAAATATACGAATACATGAGCACATATGTATAGATGTGCATATGTGAACATACATGTATGTATGTGGATGCATACACAGATATGTGTGCACACACATACATGCATGTATTTATACACATATATATTCAGTTTGTGTCCCCCATTGGATTGCACATTCCTTGAAGTCAAGACTATTTTTTCTTTTTGTTTCCCCAGTGCCTGAAACATATTCAGCTAGCATTAATAATGCTCACTGACTTAACCTCAATCCCTGTTTGCCTCAGTTTCCTTATCTGCAAATGGAAGATCATAATAGCCTCTACTTCCCAGGGGTGCTGTGAGGATCCAATGAGCTTATATTAGTAACAAGTACCTGGCACACAGTAGGATTCCTAGAATTGCTTAGTCTCCTCCCTTCCCCTCTGATGTTTAAAATTCTTGACCCTTTGGCTCCAAACTGATGTCGTATCCCACTTCAAAAGGTGCACGCGTGCACACACACGTGCACACACACACTTACCATTGTCCAGTCAAAGAGGCCTCCAAACTGCTTGCCAGGAAGGACTGGCCCTCTTGAGGTCTCCCTGCCTTCACAGACTGACCCCCAGCCCTGAAAGGCTCTATTTTCCTGTGCCCCTGACTTGAGAGCCATGAAATTCAGCCCATAAGATCCCAGAGGGGATTGCACGAGAGGGAACTCAAGGGCCATTGGGTCCAAGACCCTCATGTTAGGGGTAAGGAAACTGAGAGCCAGAGAATTCTGCATCCTTTAAAGATCAGACCAAGTGTGACCTCCCATCATCTCTCCTCTCTCCCCTGCCCCATACTTTGTTTGCATCTTGTCTCTATGCAATCAGCACTGTTTCCTTCAATTCAATGTTCATCAATTGAAGGCAAGGATTGTTTTTATTTTTGTTTTGTTTAAGCTTTGTACCTCATCACAGTGCCTGGCATACAGTAGGTGCTTGTTGCAAGAATGAATTCCACAAGAAAAATGCACATTCATTTATCACATTTTACATCAGTTGTTCTAGGATAACTTTTCTTCCCTTCCTTTCTCTTAATTTGGAAAACTAGGCTATTCCCATGGCCAGGTCTCAGGATAGTCCAGGAAGAAGCAAATTCATGGGAGGGCTGACTCAGACCAGCAAAAGACATTGCAGGGCACCTGAGACTGGATCAGATGCACTGGCTTTCTTGGATTCTCCATGGAAGAGCTGAATCTTGGAGGATGAGATTTAATGTTGGGGCCCTCTGGTGGCTGAATGCTGGAATTCAGGCAGATGAATTGCCTTAGAAAAGTTGACCAGTCATGAAATACAGAGCCCCAGGTCTGGATTCCACTTAGAAAAAGAGATAAATTGCTGTTGAGGAAGCAAAGCCTCCCTAGGGGGTTTCAGAGAATGATGGGACCTTAGAAGAGACCTTAGAAGCCATTGGATCTACTCCTTTTACAAGGGAAGAAACTGAGGCTCAGGGGGTTATGTGAGTACATAGAGTCTCCCAGCCAGCAAGTTCTTGAGACAGAATTTGAACTTGGGCTTTAATGAGAATTCTACCTCTCATACCATTCAGCAGTCTTCTATCCATGCCCCCTGACATCAGCTATTTGACATGAAAGCTCAGAATCACATGGGCAACGGCTTGGCCCTCTTTGTTCTGATAGATATATTTAATATTGGCAGAAGCCAAGGCTTCATCAGACAGCCAAAGGTCACATGGGCTTGGAAGGACTTCTGACCAAGCCCACTCCACACAGTAGTCCAACTCCTTTCTGACAAAGAATCCGCTCACTTGCAAACCCATGAATGCTCCCCCCCTGCAGCTTCTACCATAAGATTTCTACTGAGTGATCCACTCACTCTAGAAAGAGCCCATTCCATTTGAAATACCAAAGTTTTTCCTTACACAGAGCTTCTCCTGCTCTCTTTGTCACCCAGGAGATCCTAGATTTGGAGCTAGTAGAAAGAGTTAGGGGTCATTTCATCCAAACCCTTCTTTTTACAGCTAAGAAAACCAGTGTCCAGGGAGGTCATGGAACTTGTCCAGCATCACACTTGGATCAGGTAGTAGATACGTCTAAACCTTCAAAGGTTAAACCCAAAACGCATTCCAGAGAACCAGCCTGCTTTCCCCAACTTGGAACCACCCATACTTCCTAGTTCTCTTCTCTAGCAGTCTATGACAGAGAACTTGAAAATACTTGAACATGACTGCCACTCTCCTAAGTCTCCTCTTCTTCTGGCTAAATTATTCCTTCAATTAATTACTCCAATTCCTTCAATTAATGCTCACATGGCATCATCTCAAGGCCCTTCATCATGATGGGTACCCTCCTCTGGCCTCTCTCCAGCTTCTCCTTCCTAATGTCCTCTCTACCCTGGGGTCCTCCAAACCATTGTCTGAGCAGGGCAGAGGACACTGAATCAGTTGCCTGCCACCCCTGAGTACTGAGAGTCTCTAAAAACAATTTCCATTGCCATTGATCCAAGGGCACGGACCGAAGGTCCTGATGAAAACGCACTCAAGAATGAGCTGCCTTATTGTGACTGAATACTGAAGATGCTGGATGTCTTGGCCCTCCTCGTCTCCATCCCGTTGTTCCTTTTCCTCCAAAATGAATACGAAGGCCTTTTTTCCATATTGCTTTCCAAGCCCCTTGCCGTCACCATGTTTTAAAGGATCTTTCAATGTCTCTGTCTTGTATACATTACACTCTGAACCTAAGCCCCTTTCCTCTCTGCTCTTAAATGTGAAAGTGATTGTTGCTACAAATAAAAGAAGATTTATTTTACTCATTTTCAAAATGCATTTACAGTCAGTGTTGGACATTTTCCAGCATGGCAGGAAATAACAAATAGAACAAGGTCTACCAGGTCCTTACCAATGGTACTTCACAGTTTACAAAGTCTTCACCTTCCTTGCCTGACTTGACCTTTGGGACATCCAAAGGTAAGCTGAGTAAAATGAAGTGGAAAGAATGTGGATTTCCAAGTCAGAGGACCAGGCTGTTGTTACTAGCTCTCTGGGCCTCAGAGGACCATCTTGAAAGCAGAGGATGTTTGGGGTTCAGAGGACTTTCCATATCCTTCCTAGTTCCGAATCTATGGACCAGAGCATGGAGAAATGCACAGCAAAGTTGACCAGGCACCTCAGAAAACAGCTGCTTCTATCTATCTATGTGGGAAGAATTCCTTTTATAATTTATCTGGTGCTGAGATTGTGCTGAAGAAGTTCCCACTTTAAAGATAAGAAAATTCTGGTTTGTCCAGGTAACATAGTCCAGGCCACTTGGAGGAAAAGAACCTTCCATCCTCCAAAGGCTAGGTCTGAGGTCTTCCTTACCTTCCCTCCCTATTAAGCACCCAGGAAGCCTTTGGTATCATGTCAATGACCGGACACACATTACAGCCAACTGTGTGCCTACAGCATAAATGTGATGATTCTCTGTTGAATCCGTCCAGCGCAGCCCTCGGCAGGAAATAAGCCACCTCGTATCCCAATCATTTTCCTTCTCAGTTCTAAATTGGTAACGTTGCTGTATTAGGTCCCCATTATCACTTGGGTATTTACCGTTATATTTATAACCTCCCTTTCCTCCAAAGACTCCAGGTGCCTCACAGAGAGATTTTTTACGCAGAAAATCTAACCTGATGAATTATACATCATGAGACTGACTTTGAAGGGAGTGTTTGCGGCCTACAAGCTTTTCCCTGACCTCGACATTCCATGACTTGGTTTTTACTTTTGTTTTTGTTTTTAGCCTTGTCAATGACTGCTGACTTCCCTTACCAGGGACTATTTCGCCACCTCTGGAGAGACAATGTTGTGTAGTGGATGAACTGCTGAACTTTGTGTTAAGAAGATCTGGGTTTTAAATCTGCCTTTGACCCTTATTAGCTGTGGGACTCTAGGCTTTCAGCTTGATGCCTCATCTGAGAAATGGGTGTGATAAGCCATAGAGTTGTAAGAACCAGACCCGGACATTTGGGTAAAGCATGTCGGGAAACTTAGTGCTCTAGAAATGTCTGTTTCTCTCATTAAAATCCCTACTTTACTTTCTGGTTCAGCTCATCCTCTTTCTCCCATGAGAAGCCTTGAAAAATAACTTGTGCTTGATTTTCTCTTTACCCAGAGTTTGTTCTTGGGCATTAATGTAAGCTCACAGAAGTCAGGGGAGAAGTTGGTTGTTTCTTTGTTTCTGTCTTTGCATCCCCAGCACCCTGCACAATGTATTGTACCTAGCAGGAGCTTCATAAATGCTCATTGTATTGCATCCCCTTGCACTGGTTAGGCAAGGAGATGGAACCTCAGCTGATTGCGTCCTTTCCACTGCCCTATGGCCAGGATGAGGCCAGGGGCTGTATCCAGAAAGCCAGCTGTGCTCCACAAATCCTCATAAGAAAGGAACTGTAGCCTCACTAGCCCTCTGAGGAGCAGCCCAGCCCAAGCAATCATACAGTGAGCCTGGCTATGAGCCTGGTACTGTGCTCATTTCTGGGCACACAAAAACAAAACTGCCTTCTCCCAGAGCTCATATTGCATTGGAGAACACGGATTTGTCACAGAGAAGCTGACTGATGAGCTAGTCTGGGATCACAGCTACATATAAGGAAAGCTGCAGATTTGCCCATTACCCCTCAACCCCTCAGGGCCTTCCAGGCATGAGTCAGTGGCTGCTGACCACACACAGGCCTCTCCTGATGGTCCATCTATTAGCATTGTCTTCCCCCTGAAATTGTTTGTTATACATATAGACACATGTATGGATGGATGTATATTTCTTGGTTGCTCTGTCTCTCCAGTTTAATATAAGTTCCTTGAGGTTAGGACCAGGCCTGGTAATTTTGTGTTCTTGTCTCCCCAGTGCCTAGCACTATAAAGGCACATAACAAGAACTCAGTAAATGTGTGTGGAATTGAATTGAACACACCCTTTTCTGAGCTCTAGCCTTATCCATTAGCGTCATACATTTATCAATCTAATCAATCCAATCAACCTGTACTAAGTACCTACTATGTGCCAGGCACAGTGCTAAACTGGGGGTACAATTAATAAAAAGGAAAGTCATTTCTGCCCTCAAAGAGCTTCCAATCTAAATACATCTGAAGTTCATCCCTTCCTTTTTTTCAGTCACCAAAAAGATCACACTTTCATGTAAGTGGGCTAGAATAAACATCTGAGACAATGACCCATAGCACATGGCCCTGGATGGGTAGACTTTCCTCCTTCCAGTTTACCTTTCTTCCTACAGCTAAGGATATCAGTCCCAGGTCTATCATTTGGGGAAATGGCTGGGATCTTTGACAAAATATATTTCAGCATATGTCAAAAGGGAACAAAACCCTCCCATTGTTGTTCTTATTCAAACAATAAATAAGAAAAAAAAATTACATGTTCCTGAGTAAATGAATTACGAATGCAGTAACAGAGAGGAACCTAGGGCCATGGTGCTCATCCCACCAAATTTATGATTATGTCTGTTTTGGGCCAATTCTATCAATTAAACATAAACAGCAAAGGCCAGCTACATTTCACAGGCATCAGTATAGTTTTGTTCATATTTGTTTTCTGATTTGTCCATTTTCTATCATTTTAATCAGGGCCTACATTTTCCTACATTTCCTACTGGAAATGTGGGCGACTTAGAGATACAGGGCTCAGAGCGGATGGAGATTAAGGCCTTGAGAACTTCCACACCCCAGAAGTTCCCACATTCCCAGACTGGCATGGTGGTTGTAAAGCAATTATACATGGAGAATTCATTATTTTCCCATTTCTTCGGATTGTCTTCTCAGTTATGCATCTTTCTCAATAACATGGGCAGAATCAACTTAGAGAAAGAGAGTTTGTCCATCTGAAGCCCTTGACTCTTCAGTGTTAAAGGATAGAACATAAAGGGCCACTTAAAGTGATCGTTAGATCTAATGGGAGCTGAATTTGAATTTGAAAATGTGCTGTTTTGTTTCTTTAACATATATAGTCTTTTGTGCCATAGAAACAGGGTTATACTGAGGAGAGGGAATGAAATGGTTCATCATAAATTTACTGGACATGAGTTTCTGATTAATTTGTTGAAAAAAAAGAGGAAATAAAGATGTAGCCTTTCCATAGGCTGGTAGCTCTTAAAACTGGAGAGGATCTTAGAATGTAGAACCAGCAGGGCCCATAGGGTGTTGCCAACCAATTCCCCCCTTAGGAGGTAGTAAGAGGGGAAGCTCAGTGTGCTTGGTTCTAGAGTTTTCTCAGGGTTGTTAAATCCAGAGGTCTTTGGACTGGAAGAATTTCTAATTGAGGCTCCGTGACTAGAAATACAGAAGCACCCAGTTAACCTAAGATGACTGATGTCCTTGGGTGCATTCCAAGTGGGCTTTATAGGTGGCTGACACCAGTGTTTCTTGACATGGAAATTGATGTGAAACACTTACCACCAGGTGGTGCTGCTGAGCAGGGCTAGCTGTGCTATCAATCATTCTCTCTAAACCAAAGAACCCATCTGAACATGTCCTGAACACACAATTCCTCCTTTAGCATCACCAACTATCGCTTGGGAAACTTGACCTGGATGTCCTGCTAGAAAGTCAAGTCAACGTGTAAAATCCATCTCCTTAGCTATTGCCCCCCCAACCTTCCATCTTTCCAACTCCCCTGTTACTACCAAAAGCACCATTATCCTCCCAGACACATAGTCTTGCAACCTCAAGATAGTTCTTGACAGACCCTCAAGCTTTACTCCCTTAAACTGTTGCAAAATCTTGTTTTTTCTCCATTCACAGTATCTCTTCTCTGTGTCCCCTTCTCTCCACTCACATGGCTGCCACCCTAAACAGTCCTTAATTGCCTCAAGCCTATGTTAGCACAACAGATTCCTGGTGGTCTTCCTGCACCAACTCTTTCTACTCCACTCCATCCTCAACTCAGCCGCCAAAGTGATCGTCCTAAAATGCATATCTGAGCATATAATTAGTGAGCTTGATAAACTCCAGTGACTCCCTAATACACTTAAGATAAAAAAATAACATCCTCGGGGGAGGGGGGGGCTGATGGCACAGTGAATAGAGTATCAGCCCTGGAGTCAGAAGTACCTGAGTCCAAATCCAGCCTCAGACACTTGACACACTTACTAGCTGTGTGATGTTGTACAAATCACTTAATCCCAATTGCCCTGCCTTTCCCCCTCCAAAAAATAAGGAAAAAAAATCCTCTGATGTTTAAAGCCCTTCCCAACAAGGCCTTATTTGGCCTCTCCATTCCTCTGCTATTCCCTGTACCCCAACACTCTGAAGGCGACTATCCAGTAACACTAGGCTTTCTGTTACATAAGACATTCTATCTCCCAACCACAGGCCATTGCATGGCTTCTTGCTGCATCTGAATGACTTCCCTCTCACCTCTGTCTCCTACTTCCTCTGTCTTCCAGACTCAGTTTAAATTCCGAATTCTACAGGACACACTTATCCCACCTACTACCTGCTTCTTGCTTCTTTTTAAGATCGTCTTCTATTGACACTGTATCTTGTAGCCATGTAATTATTTGTATGTTGACTCCCCTCTAAGATTGTAAGCTCCTTGAGGACAAGAACTATGTTTTTGCCTTTCTTGGTATCCTTAGTGCTTACTACAATCCTGAGAACCTAGTACAGGAAGTACTTAATATATGTGTGCTGACCAACTGACTGGTTGGATAGAGAACTTCCCTACCAGATCACTCCCCTTCTCTTCAAGCAGGTATGACTTTCTTTGAAAACTCATGTGCCAACATGGTTGCCCTGACATATTGGCTCCCTTGGCTTTTATTGGCCTGAATCACACTAGGATTTCATGGTCCCAAGTTCTTTGTCAGGTTGTGAAGTGTAACAAATACCTCTTCCCTTTGCTTCCTCCCATCCTCCAATGATTCTGAATTGTTTCTCCAATCCTACAGCCATCATGTCTCAAAGGGTCAATACTCCTCCCATACAGAACAGTTAAAGGAGGCCATACGCTGTTTATTTTAATGTTGGCCAATAGTTTTGTCTCTTTTAGCTACTTACAAAGGAGAGCTAGAATGGAGAACAAATGCTACCGCTTGACATGTCCAGAGAAAAATAGAAAATCCAACATGAATAATACATCCCCTGCAGAGATATGGGTCCCCTCTGGTGAAGGGAAGGGGGTGCATCGATGGGGACTCAGCAGTCTCAGTTTGTCTGGGACAAGGCTCACACTCACTCAGTATGACTTCTGGCCCTGACTTTAAGCTCAAGATACACCCAGGGCTTTGTTAGGTCCCAGAAACAGCCTTTCTTGGTTCTGCATGCACACTTCTTACAGGCAGAGGCCTCTACTTTCCACCTCCTTCTACCCATTAGACTCTTGGATTGTAGACAATATGTGCTGAAGTGTGAGTGTTCACATCTCAGACAACACCAATGACGCCAATAAGGGATTTCTTTTTGTTGTTGTTGTTGTTGTTGTTGT
>CM053597.1:4793801-4817327 GCA_028646575.1 Pseudocheirus occidentalis
TTCAAGTCCTCTCCCTCTTCAAAATTTCACCTTTTGAAGTATCATCTCTTCCCAATTAATTGATCCTGAACCCTCTATGTACACATATATACCCATGTTCAGATATGTATTCATACACATATATACCCTCCTATATACAGGGATTTCTTTATTGTGTTGTTGATCAGCTACACTTAAGAAATGGGAAAAATGCATGAATAATGTAGCTAACCTTAATAGTGGGCCTGTTGTATATCTTTTCCCTCAGATCCAGTTATTAAACATTTGCCTACATCCCAATGATTACAAGGGCCAATGGAACCATCCAACCCCCACCTCCCCAAAAGCCAGATGGTAGAAAACCAGACCCTGTCCTGCTGTAGTTACGGGTAGAGCCCAAGAGAGGAGCTACAAAGTGATCTGTCCTTCTGATAGATAGACGTGTCCCTTTGATGTCTGTGCAGTATTTCCAGTCTTCTTACCATTCCAAATATACAGGCAGTTCTAGGCCTCCAGATGACATTTTCAAATAGTAAATCCTTCACTTCAATCACTTATAATTGAACTTGACATTAAAATAATAGTTCTTACATATGACCTTTCCCTCACAATTTCTCAAGAATTTTACAAACCTCTGTTCATTATAGAATCACAGAATTTGATCGTTTGAAGGGACCCAGTAGCCACTTAATCCAACGGATACATGAAGAAGTCAAGCTATAATGTACTTGACAAATGGTCTCATGCTCTCAGCTGGAAGATTTCCAACAAAGGAAAATCCACCCATACCACTTTGGAGCAGTTTGAATTGTGAGGAAACCCCCACCCCTGAAATGAAGCCTCATTTTGCCCCTTTAAACTTGCACTCATTTCTCCTTGACCTGCCTTCTGTGGTCAAACAGACATACCGATTCCTCCTCCACAGGCCAGCCTCCAGATCCTCAAGGACAGTGATGATGGTCCTCAAGTGTTCTCTCTACTAAAGCCAGCATTACCACTTCCCCCCCCCAGTTGCTCCTCAGATGTCTCTTCACTCTTCTGGTTGTCATCCTCTGTCTGCTTTCCAGATTAGTAATGGTGCCACACCATGGTGCCCAGGACTGAATACCAGCCTCTAGAGGAGGTCATTCTGATGGGTGGAGCCATCATCTTCTGTCTCATGTATTTCATGTCCCTCTTAATGTCATCTGATATTTCGTGATCTTTCATGATCTCCGTATCACCCAAATAACTCAGACTAAACTTGCAGCCTTGGGGGCAAAAAGCCAGTCTAATGTGGGAGAGATAGGGAGAGCTATGAGACAACCTGAAAACCAGGCGGGTTCTTTCATGCCATTAGCATGGTACCAATGTGACTCTCATCCCAAAGCCCTTCCAATAATGGGCATTCCTTTCTCCTTCATCATTTTTTCAATCTGATGGAAATAAAGTAGAACCTCAGAGTTGTTTTCATTTCTATCTCTCTAATTATTCATGATTTGAAGCATTTGTTCCTATGCCAATCATTTGGATTTCTTCCTCTGAGAATTGCCTGTCCATGTCCTTTGACCATTTTTCTTTTGGGAAATGGCTGCCATCCCAGATCCTACACTAAACAACTGCTGTCTCTCCATGTTTCTAGCTCATCCTTGTCAAGTGGATTTTTCTATACCAAAGTGTAAGACTATTTATTTATCATTTCATTGTCTATTTTCCATCTCCCATTTTGCTACTAATCATGTTGATGAGTTCTTGTTTATTTTCAGTTGTCTGCTACCCTCCCAACTAGTGACCATAACGACCATCAGTTACATATTACCTTAACCTGCGGGGGGAGGCCAGCAGCACCCATTGTTCAGAGAATCGGAATAAAACAGAGGCATGTGACTCTAACACAGTGAACAACCTTCCTTTCAACAGCCCTATAAGAGAATAATATTATATCCATTTAACAGGTGGAACAAAAACAAACCTAAGTGAGTCATCTACAGTCACCCAACTAGCAAAGGTCAGAGACCAGATTCAAGCTCTGCTCTCTCCTGACTCCAGGTCCAGTGCCCTGTGTCCCCTACACTTTGAAGTCTCTCTACAGTTCATAATGAGAGTTTATTTTTCTGAATGAGGGATATTGAAAGAGCCAGGTGGTGTTAGATGCAAAGCACAGTTACCACAGAACACAAAGAAGTCGGGGTTGGGGGGAGGTGTGGTAGGGTCTAGTTTGGAATGGATGGGGCACCACTGTGGAAACAAGCTTGAGGAGTATGCCAAGAAAGGGCCAGTGTATGCTAAGGAAGCCAGAGGGAAGGCTTAGGAACAGCAGTGAATCATTTCACAAGGAAAATTATGTGGCAGCTCTTCAAATCATGATTACAGCTGATGTAGAATAAGAGGAGATAAAGAGGGAAAAGACCCAAGATTATAGGTTTTCCTGTGAGGATTAAGGAGCAGAGGTTTATCTGAGAACAAACAAACCTAGGGAAGTAATGACCGTAACAGCAGTTATTAATAGTACATTTCTGATTTGCTAAATGCTTTTGAAAACATCCTCTAGGATGTTCCACTAAGCTTTGAAGTCTATGGTAAAGGTGTGGTTCTCTCCATTGTACAGGGAAGAAAATAAAGGCTCAGAGGAATCCTCAAAGCATAGGAGATGACAAATCAAACCCAAACTCGTGAATCCAAGGCTATGTGCTTTCTGACTGCACCCTAATTCACTTTTCTTTTTTTTTGCTTTTTGGAAGGCAGTTGGGGTTAAGTGACTTGCTCAAGGTCACACAGCTAGTTTTTGTGTTAAGTGTCTGAGGCCATATTTGAACTCAGGTCCCCCTGACTCCAGGGCTGGTGCTCTATTCACTGTGCCACCTAGCCGCTCCAACCCTAATTCACTTATGAAGGAGAAGATAAACTGAAGATGACAAGTTGAGGAGGTGAGTGAAATAGGTGACAGGATTCCTCAAGCCTGCAACAATACTTGCCAATGACCTTAAGAGGGTTTTCAAGTACCTACTTTTATAAAATGCCTGAAGATTTAAAACATCAAACTGGAAATCTTGTCAATCTGCCCAGTCAGGAGGAACTTGCTAGATTAAACACAACTGAAGCTCATAGAGGGTTTTGTTTGGTTTCGCTGTATTTTGTTTTGGGGACTTCTAGAATCTCAGACTCAGATTTGGAAGTCAAATTAGAATATTCCCAAAGGAGAATCCTCTCTTTGGAGTTCTTGGAAGGTGAGTCCCCAGTCTTGGCTAAGAGGCCCCCAAAGAGAGACAACCACCATGACCTGAGGCTGCCCATTCCACAGTGCTCTGTGACAAGTATGGCTTCTATGGGATGGATGAAGGAAAACACCGGAAAAGAGGTCGAATAAAAGTATTTAAAATTATTTATTTAAGAAAAATACTATAATGGATACACCCATTCTTTATATTTGTCTTCACAAACATGGAGAAAGTCCTTTGATAAAACCCAATAAAGACTGGTTGAAGGAAGGAAAAGAGAAAACTGGGGGGGGGAGGAATGACATGATAGTGGTTTTCAAATATTTGAAGGGTTGTGTAATTATTTGGAAGGTGGATGATTATTGTTGTTCTGCCAAAGAACTAGGAATTGTGGGAGAAAGTTACAAGGAGGCATATTGAGGCTAGATGTCAAGGGAAAACAAACATTTTCCTACCAATGAGAGTTGTTACAGAGAAGAAGGTGTGGCTTCTTCTTCTTGGTGGTCTGCAAGCATGGACCAGATGACCACTTACTCTAGTTCAGGGCGAACCAGTTTCAAAGACAGAGTAGATGGATTCCCATTCCCCAGTGATATCTGTTACCTCTGTAACCCTACACAGCAAGGTGACATAGTGGATAGAGTGCCAGACTTGGAGTCAGGAAGACTTGAGCTCAAAGCCAACCTGAAACATTTACCAGCTGTGTGACCCTGGGCGAGGCATGTGCCCCTATTTGCCTTAGTTTCCCCATCTACAAAATGAGTTAGAGAAGAAAATGGCAAACTCCAAATGCGGCCAAGGAGAGTCAGATGCAACTGAATGTAACCTTAAGAAAGTTATTCTATCTCCTTGGGCTTCAGTTTTCTCATCTGTAAGATGGCAGGGTTAGAATAGGTTACATCTCAAAGTGAAACGTACTAAGCAGAAAGTAAGAGCAGTATCATAAGATGATAAGCTGTAAATGACTTAGCTGCTCTCCGAAATACAATGATCCAAGACAAGGACTTATGACAAAAATGCTCTCCATCCCTGGAGAAAGAACTGATGGAGTCTGAATGCAGATTGAAGCATACTTTAAAAAGGAATAGGTAGCCTCTGATGCTCCTCCCAGCTCCAACATTCTGTGAAATACCCTGCCTCACATTTAGTAAACATTCAGTCACAGATTTAGAGCTGGAAGGAGCCTCAGTGGTCATCTCATTTTACAAATGAGGAAACTAAGGTTCAGGGGTGCGAAGTGACTGGCCAGAGCCTACCATAATAGGAAGCACCCTAGCACATCCAGGACGGCTGCTAGCATGGGTTCTTTGATCTGCTTTTCTAAAGAAAAGCAATTCAAAAGGGGTTAACAATCTTACTTTAATTAAGCATCTATATTTTTCACCTAGTTCAGGGGCAAAAGTCAGCACCCTGAACTTCAGAGAATGCAAACAGAAATTACAAGCGGACACAAAATACAGACAGAGAAAGTAACACAATTCAACAGACCAACAGACAGGGCTTCTAGCTGTCTGACCATTACATTCATGTATAGTTAGTTACCAGAAAGAGAAGCACCAACATCTGGGTTTTTCAAATCTGGGGGGATCAAGGATTACCAAGAGTTTCATCTGGCCAAATCACACAACTCTTCCCTTAAGTGAGCCCCAAAGCAAAACCTCACCGCAGAGTATATATACCCTTCTTCAGGGTCAGAGGACATTACAGTCTTCATGAACCACTGTCTAATTATAAAATAACAAAAAATTAGCCTCCTCCAATCAAGCTCCTCTTGTTGGGCTCCACTTAAGGCACATTAAAGGGCCAGAAAGATCTTCAAATTCCCTTGCCATTATATCTGCTAACATTGGTGACAGAGGACACAGGCAGGATTCAAAGCCAGTTCCTCTAACCCCTGAGCCAGGCCTGTCTTTCTCTACTCTGTTGCATTACCTTTAGCCTTAGAATCCCTTCCACTCCAAGTTTTTCAGAAAGAAAAGAAGCAAACAACTCCCTGGGAGCCCTGAGACATTGCCCCTTCCCTTTTCCTATGACTCCTTCAGTTCTGGAGACAGAGGAAAATGCAATTAGAAGCAGCCACTCAGGGCTTTCTTTGCCACCTGCCATTCTCTGAATGCCTGCTGATCCAAGTGACGCTTTAACTTGCAGATTTGTCTTGATAGACTGGAATTAAGAAAGTTTCCTTCTAAAGTGTGTGCTCCAACCACCACATGGGGATCAATATAGAATCAATCAAATCAAAGTTTGGCAATATAGAAGTTTAAAAGGAGGGAGGCTTTCTTCTCTACCCTGAAGAGTTGTTATTAGCATAGAAATAACATCATAGTCTTTATTTTTTGATAAATAAAGGTTACCTTCTATTTTGCCTTAGAAATGGAAAGGAGGAAAAAAATCAGAGATCAGGTATGCCTTTGATACCTGAGGGGTCTTAGGCATTGGTGGAAAAACCTGTGCCAAGGAAGGAAGCCTGTGATGGCATCATTATGGTGATGAATATGGACTAGACAGTCTTGGAGGAGTGTGTACTTGGGACCTTTGTGCCACTGTACACTTGGAGCCTCCAGTTCCCATTAAAATGTAGGTAGAACTATCCCAAGCCCCCATTTATGAGGCATCCTAGCCTCTTGAATACTCTGGCATTTTGGGAGATCAGCAGGGTGGCAGTGGCGGGATGTACTAGGGTTGGCTGTTGTCCTTCATTCTCAAAGAAGATCCAAATAGCATCACTAGCTTGGGGTCAAGGAACAATGTGTCTCATTATAGCTGATCAGACCAATATAAGCTCAGAAGACTTTGCCACAGATTCCACAACAAATTGTCCATATGAGCATTTGGAGTGGAGATGGCCCCAGGGGACATAGCACACCTTTGGAGGAAGTTGTTGAAAAGAAATTCACTTTAATCCAATCTAATGAGCACTCCATTAAGCATCAGTACTGAATGCAAGTGATAGATGCTAACCATCCAAAGACAGTCATTTCCTCAATGGCCTTACCCATGAATGCTTGTAATGGAAAACTTGAGCAGAGTAAATAGCCAAGAACCCTGACAGTGCAATAGATTGCACTGAATTTTTCCCCCTTCTGGTGCAAGAGGCCTATGAGGTAAGAGATGCAAGTATGAATCTACCCATTTTACAGATGTGAAGACTGAGGTTCAGACTGATTAAATCATTTCACAAAAGTTTCAGTGATAGAATTTGAACCCAGGTCTCTTGAGGTGAATTCTAGTAATCTCGGCATATTCCATTTAGTGCAATTACATTAAATCACAACATGAAACTATTATGTATTTAGTATTTTCCAAGTACTGTGCTCAGAATTGGGGATGCAATGACAAAAAAGGTAAGGTTGGTGTGGGGGAAGTAATCTCTGTCTTCAAGAAGGTTACAACATATGGGGAGGAGTAAATAACAGCTGTACAAATAAGGAAATATGGAGTATATAAAAATGAATGCAAAGGCATTCAGGGAGAAAGGAGAACAGACTGAAATTGATTGTTTGTGTGTGTGTGTGTGTGTGTGTGCATGTGTGCAAGTAGGTGAGGGAGGTCAGAAAGTCATCCCATAGACAGTAGCACTTGAGTTGAGCCTGTGAAAGGTGTCATGGATTCCAAGAGGCTGGAAATGGAGAAGTAAAATATTCCAGGCATGAGGCACAGCCTGTGCAAAGATACCAAGGCAGGAGATGAGATGTTGCATCTAAGGAACAATGAGTAGTCTACCTATAGGATAGAGGTAATTCTATATGTATGTGTACACAATATGCCTATGTCTACATAGATGTCTAAACACAGCTTTATGTCTCTGTATGTGAAAGACTGGTCATTGCTCTTGGCATTTCTTGATATCATAATTATAATTTCAGGCCTTCTTGATAAAGATGCTCTGGGTTGATTAGAGACAAGAAAATTAAGTTCAGATGGTAAATTGGCTACAGATTAGGTTAGTTTCGGATGGAACCGGACCTAGTGACTCACAGTCCTGGGGGTCCTTGGCTACCAGCCCTGCCACTTACCAGAAGACATGCTAGGTTCCTTACCCAATGATGCTGGCTTTGGACAGTCTAACCCCCACCTCAACCCTGAATCCAAATTTTGAACCCCTGCTTGCCTTATTTAAAAAATACAGAATTGTCATTTATTCCTTGAGTGGCTTCTGAAAAGCTCCATGATAATGATTTGATTGGAGGAAGTTTTATTTTCATACTGTTTGAAACCGAGTAACCAATAATGATCACCCAGAGAATAACTTCATGAGGGGCCAAGTCAACTCTCTTTGGATCCTCCAGAGTGCCAGCAATGGGATCCTTTCCCACATAGTTGGAAAACTTCCTTTATTTAATTAAAAAGAAGGCATTGTTAGGAATTGAGGAGAAAGAGAGAAGGAAAGAGACAAGATGCAAAAACAGGGGAATATATCAATCAATAAGCACTTATTTAAGCATCAATAATGAGGGTCCACTATTTTCAAGGAACTTTATGAGAAAGCAAGGGAGCAGCCCCTACTCTGACGGCATTTGTCTTTTAACAGGGGAGACAAGAAGGGGGTGCAAAGAGACAAAGGCCATATGGTAGAGTACTTGGAGGTCACCAATAAGTTGGGTCATGGTAGAGTAATGGAAAGCCGCGAATAATTGCTTCTAATTCAGTTAGTCCATGTCCCTCTTACAGATTTAATAGCTAGGAAACATTACCAGTAAAAATAAATTTAAAAAATAAAAGAATATCTGAGGAGTTCTTGCTGAAATGTCCTTACGAAGATTGTGACATTATGAAAAAGGTAATGATGTCAGAGGGCCAAGATCCGCGTTTGAATCTCAGATGTCCTTCTGGCTCTCTGTGTGACCTTGGGTTGGTCACTTCTACCACTCTGAGTCTCAGTTTTTGAATCTTTAAAATGATCTCTGTGGTCTCTCCCAGCTCTAGATCCTAATACTCGTGGGAACTGGAAACAGCTGAGAAGTCTCTTTAGTGACCTGATGCTTATTCCATAAAGTTTAGAAGCAAGGAGCCAAGCCTTTAACCCAGCACTATGGTGTTTCCTGGCACCACCTGCAGCAATGACCTTGGGGTCCCTCTTTCTGCTCCCTCAGAGTATTTGCACAAGCCCCATGCTTCCTGAATACTAAATAAGTCGTTTTGACAGTCATTCCATCATTAGTTTCCTAACAACATCAAGAAAGTGGTTGAAGAGCAAAGGACCTTGCTGAAGGTCAGACTCCAGCCTGGGATGAGATTGTGGGAATGCCCACGGCCAGCTCTGACCAGCGGCGTATTGTGAGTTTGGAGGATTCCAGGGGTCTCGTCACTCACTCCTTTATTTCCTGTCTCCAGTGTTTGCAGTGGCTCTTGACGTGGGGTTCTGACCTCCCACAAATAGAAAAGCAATCCATGGGCTGCCTCAGATACTAGCCATCCCTGATGAATTATGAGAGGAGGCAGAGAGAAGCAATGAATACAGCTAGGAACTTGGTGTCAAGCTGTCTGAGTTCAAATCTTGCATGTTTCACTTACTTATAACCGTGTGATATTGGGCAAGTCATTCACCTTTCTTGGCCTCAATTTCTTTTGTAAAAACATGAAGGGGGGTTAATAATAGCTCCTACTTCCCAGGTTTGTTGCAAGGGTCAAATTAAGTCGCATACATAGAGTGTTTTGCAAAGCTTAAGGTGCTTTACAAGCAGTCATTTCAGTCATGCCCTATTCTTCATGACCCCATTTGGTGTTTTCTCAGTAGCAATCCTGGAGTGGTTGTCATTTCCTTCAGCTCATTTCATAGATAGAGAATTTGAGGCAAACAGGGCAGTGTGACTTGCCCAGGGTCACACACAAGTGTCTGAAGTCAGATTGGAACTCCACTCTCCCTGACTCTAGGGCTGGTACACAAACCACTGTGTGACCTTGCTTCCCCTTAAAAAGGCTGTCCAATATTTTTTTCCTCCAAATTTTGAAATAGTTTTTTTTAAGTACATTCCTATATTTCACAGAATCACTGGATTTCAGAGGCGAAAGCCACCCCAAAGCCATGTCATTCAGGTCATCCATGAAAAGGTATCCACCACCTCAACAAGCCAGTCCAGTGTGTGCTTGGAGATCTCTCACCTAGTTCTGCTGCTAGACCTCTCTAGGCAGGCCTTTCTACTGTTAAACGACTTTGAGTCTTGGGAAATGGTTGGCTGATTTTTGTTGTTGTCTTTCCCACAACATCAGACTCGAATTTGCCTCTTTGTCATTTCCATCTACTGCCCCCAGTTCTACCTTCTGGGACCAAGAAGCACAAGGCTAACTCCTTTTCCATCCAGCCACAACTTCAGAGTCAGGGAACAAAAGTTCAAATCCTGACTCAGCTGCTTATGTCCCTTATGTTAGCACTTTTTATGAA
Organism: Pseudocheirus occidentalis; assembly: GCA_028646575.1. Classification (NCBI taxonomy): domain Eukaryota; kingdom Metazoa; phylum Chordata; class Mammalia; order Diprotodontia; family Pseudocheiridae; genus Pseudocheirus; species Pseudocheirus occidentalis. The sequence goes on from CM053597.1 coordinate 4,803,360, forward strand.
CCTCTCTGGGTCTCAGCTGTATAATGGAGGTGTTGAATTAAAGGGTCTCTAAGGTCCTGTCCAGCTACAGACCTCTTAGCCAACAGTGCTGTGGCAATCGGCACATTAAGAGTTCCTCTACTCAAACATACTCACTTTATGGAGGATGCAAGTTTTGGTCAGGGGTCAAGGAGCTTTCCAGACATCCCCAGTGGGCTGATGGCAAAGCATGGCCAGTCCCCAGGTTTTCTGATACCCATTCCCTATTCCACCTTCACCCTGCAGACAAGTCATCTTCAGCTCATCCTTCCAAGTGCTGACAGCCTTCATAGGATCTCCACATAGAGAGATACTGGTGTGGGATGAGGAGCAGTTTGGCGGAGTTTGGAGGGAAGGGGAAAGGAGGCAATGAGGATTTTTTTCAAACATAAAAAAATTATAAAAGTTTCTCGTCCTGATGAAAGGAGCTCTTTACATATAAATTATATTGTAATAACAGAGCTCCCGGGTGGGAAAGAGCTCCTTCTCCTGCTGACAAAAATTAAAATAATCACAGATGGCTAATGATCAAAAATCCTGACTGACAGCTCTAGAGTGCAAGGCACAGAGCTGAGCCTCAGAGCTGCCTTGAATTTCCTCTCTGAGTCGCCTTGGGGTCCCCCAAACTCTGTGCTCAGGGGTGCTCATCTCAGCTAGGACATCCAGGCCAGTGGATGCTGAAAGGAAAGAAAACAAATGGACTTATCTTCAAGGCTTTTCTGGCTTGTTACACTTGATTTCCCCACGATGTATCAGTGCACAGCTGTATAGATTTCTGCACATACAGATGGTAACTAATTTCCTAAAGTGGAATATCTGAGTTTGGACTCATCAGTTATTTTGGTTGCTGTCAGAAACTTATGGGGGTTCAGAAGGAACCACCCATCCCCACAGGGTTGTGAACAATAATTTTGGCCATTTGCTTTCCTCAGCTTATAGATCTCAACAAGACATATCCTCTCCTCTCAAGCCAGACTAGTTGACTCTCTGATAACTCACACAGTTCAGCAAAGTTGTTCTTGACCTCAAGCTTCAATTTGTCTTTTGGTAGCTCCCCCTCTTTCCCCCTATTGCTCCTAGTTCTGTCCTCTGTGTCCAAAGCAAACAAGACTAATCCCCTTCTCTATGACTTGCTTTCATATATTTGAAGGCACTTACTGTTTCACTCTCTGTGTCTGCTTTTCACTGTGAGAGAAATGATTATTAATGACCAATGACGGGGGGAGATCCAAAGTTCTCCTTGTCCTAAAGTCTTGATTTTCAAAAGTTCAGTCTCTTGGAGGACATTAGTCCAATAAGATTGGACTAATTTTCTTGTTCAGAGCCCACCAAAGTGGAGAAGCCATTGCATTCTCAGGCTTGGGTGAGGCATACATTCTTTGACCAGATTGTCCAAGATCAGAGGTGCTCTGGACAAAGAGATGAGTCTTTCTATCCAAGGATGACGTGAAGTCACTCTCAGCCTCTCATTGAACAGCAACTCTTCAAAGGGTATATAAGTTGTGAACCTGACACCATGAGGGACTTTGGTCTAAGAGACACGGCCAAAGGACCATCCTTTTATTAATAATGTGCTGGCCTTACTAATGAAATGATTCAATTATCCAGAAACTATGTCTCTTGAACATTTTCAACCATCACAGCCAGGATAATCCTCCTCACTTCCTTCAATAGCCCTCAAATGGCAGAGACTCAAGTTCCTATATCATCCATATCACCCTTCTCTAGGCATACATTTGGTCAGTGTTCCCCCTGGGTCACTCCATGACTCAGTCTTTTAATGGAATGGAGTAGGGATACAAGATAGTGGTTATCTCCACAGGTATGGAAGTCATCTCTACAGGTGAACAAACACCTTAACCTGAAGCTCTGGCAAAGTCATAGAACAGAAATATGTTCAGTCCCAAACATGTTAAAACATGTTAGCAACATGTTATAATTAGACAGTAAGTGAGTCTGCTTTATATTAGGCTCTCAGGGTGAGGGTTAGTTGTCAGCCTATGTCCCCAGTAAAAGTATAGGTGGCTCTAGAAAGGTGTACATGCCAGATCTCTCCTCAGTTAAAAGCTTTCTGAAAGGGTTAAGGGGCAGATAATTTTTGAATGAGGATTTAAAGAGTAGAAAGACACCAAAAATACTGTAGGAGAACTTCAGAGAAGGCTTCTCTCAGGTACTGATCCACACCTCCACACTTTCTCCTGTCCACCAGGCACTAGCTGCCCCTGGCAGGCCACAGCAACAAGTAGGAGATGTTTCAGGAACACCAAGGATAAACTCTGCTATGAGATCTCCAAGCATTCCCCTTTTTCAGATCTGCTTTCATGGGCTGTGAGAAACTCTGAGGACCACAGCCTTTCTTTGCTATATCTGAATGCATCAGAAGGGACAAAGTTGTTTAGACGTGCTTTGGGAGGTCTGGGCTTCCATGTAGCAAATGTGCATTCACGGATTTCATTCCAAGGGGGAAATGAAGCTGATCCACACCTTTCAATCCTGGGTGATTTTTGTCTATGTTTTCCCACATACTCTCCCAAGTCACCTACTAGGTTCTTTGAATGGTTTCCTTTAGGGCTTTTATTTTAACATCAACAGATCCTGGTCACACAATCCATCTCCTTGTTGTTCCTCAGTCTTGTTGTATGATCAACCTTCCTCCATTACTAATTAATTCCACAATATCTTTTTGATTGTTTTTTTTTTCTATTCTAGTTCAGACATTCAATCCTGGGCAACATTTAGCAAACTTAGTCCACCCTCTATGCATCCACGGTCATGGATTCATCTTAGGGGTTCTCAAAGGAGGTGCTCCAGCTTTGATTTGAAGACCGGGCCCAAATCCTACCTTTCTGATCCCTTTGTCTGGCCTATGCCACCAAGTGCAGTTCTAAGTACATTCTGTCCTTAGTTTTAAGAATTTATAGGGAAAATAATCTTCCCCTTTGATATTGCACAAGACTATGGAATAATAGGAAGAACAGCAACAACAAAGTCATCACAACACAGAAGAACTGTGATTATAATGCATGATACTGTTCGTAGAGAAAAGAAGGAAGTGGGACAGGCTCTTAGTTCATCCACCCAAATGGAGCTCATCTACAATATGCCCACCTTATCTCCATATGATGCATCCTCATTTTCTAAGAAGACCAGTGACATCATGGAGTGATATCTTGACTTACATATCAATTGGATTGAAAGAGGCAGAGCTATGCAAAGTCATCAGCCTCACTCTCTTCCAGAGTCATCAAAATCTAGTGTAAGGACAACAATTAATGACTGGTGATTGTCTGGAATGCATTAGATGGCCTTGGAGTTCTCAGTCTTTGACTCAATGGAGTCTTCAGTCTCTGACTAAGCTCTAAGCACTCCACCATGCCTCTTCACATACCTGCATAGCTATTGGAACAAACTGTTCTCATCCAACAATTCCACTATGGAATGTCTTCACATGCTTGGGATAGATATCCCCCAACTCATCAACATGTTTGAGGCCTGGCAGTTACACTACTTAAATACTTCCAAAGAAGGAGGATATGCCACCCTCCAAGTCAGTACATTCCTTGTCTGTGATCGATGATTACTGGGAACTTTTGACCAGATTCCTTTGAGTAGCCTTGTGTCATGCTGGTTGCCTTCTTCTTTGGACTACCCAGCTTATCAATATCCTTCCTAAGATATGAAGCCCAGGAGTGAATGAAGGACTGCAGATAATGTCTGATCCCGACAGAGGCCAGAGCAGTACTATCACCTCTTAATTCCTGGAAGTGCTGTCTCTCTTAATGCAATATAAGATTACTAGAGTTTTCTGGGTTTCCACATCACACTGTTCACTCATATTAATATTACTTGTCTACTAAGGAAACTTTATCAAGTGTACTTATCAGGAGAGTGCCCTATTTCCTCCTCTCTAGCCATTAAAAGCTCTGTTTAAGTCTATCACAGATCCCTTGCATAAAAGACTTCTTGGCAAAAAACTTTCAGAGAAACCTTAATAGTCTCCCAACACTGCTTCCCAAAAAGCAAGTTTAACAAGGGGTGGGTCACGGTTTTGGGGAAGTGCTTGCTAAAGAGTCCTTATAGCATACTTCTCTTCCTGTAGCTGCCTCATACTCACAAGTCAATCTCTGCTTTACACGGAACGTCAATAAACTCAAATGAGATAAAAGAAGGAGAAGCCTGCCTGAGGCCAAAGAAACTTGGAGGTGAATTTCCATTTTTTCAAGAGCATTTGATGAATGATGTGACAAAGGAGCCCTAATTAAACTTGAGATCCTGAATGCTAAATAAATGAAAAGTGCCACTCCATCCATCTTACCCAAGTAGAGCACGACCTCTCGGCTTTCCCCTTTAACTCCTTTCTTGACTTAGGGGAAGCCTTTTCTGAGATGAGTTCTCCTGTTTTCTGCCTCTAAGACCAAAGCCAGGGGCTGCCTCCTGGGAATTTGCTCCTTAGATTTGTACTGTAGCCAAAAGCAGAGGATCATCCCATGAGAGCTCTACTTTTGCCAACCCACTCTCCCCAATCAGAGCAAATCCTTGGTTCTCTCTTTCAAAGACTTTCCTGATCTCTCTTGGTGCGAGTGCCTTCTTTCCTTCCTCTGCACCAACCCTGCCCTCAACTTCCCCCCAAGAAATGACTTTTAATTGATTATGTACACATGTATGTATATATGTATGCATGTACATATACACATATACATGTCTGTGTTTATATATACATGTGTGTATATAATGTGTGTACGTCTATCTATACCTAATCATATACCTATACCTAAACATATATATGTGTGTGTGTGTGTGTATATATACACATATATGCATAGGTATATATACTTGCACATGCACATGCACATGCACATGCACATACACATACACATACACATACACATACACATACACATACACATACACATACACATATACATACATGTTTCTTTTCCTTCCCCAGCACCCCACCTGACTCCATAGAATATAAACTTCTGGAGAGCAATCAAGGACTGTTTTACTTCTTTCTTTGTGAACTCTGCACCTAGAACAATTCCTCACAAAGTGTAGGTGCTTAATCAATATTTGCTGAATTTCATTCAATTAAATTTCTATAATTGACACATGCACACAAAAGCATCTGGTTTCTTTGTGAAATTATCAAGAAGTGGTAATTAGACCCTGCTTTCTTGTCTTCAACGAAACTACAGTTACAAGGATGACCAAGTTCTGAGTTTCACAGTCTGAAAGAAGAGCATGGGGAATGCAGAATGATCAATGTGTCCTTATCAACAGAAAACAGAAAATCAAGCTATTTATGACCCGGCAGCAGTGACAGAACACATTGTTGGTCTTCCCTTTTTTGAGCCCTTCCTCCCAGATGTGATCAAAAGCTTTTGGGTGCAGTGTGGATCTGGCTAACACCCTAGCAGGAAGCCTGTGGTACAAGGAAGGGGCTTGAGCACTGCCAGGCAGGCAACCAACCAACACTTTTTATGTTCAATACCCATGTAGTCAGAAGAGTTGAGTTCAGATCCCATCTCTGAAACCTTCAACAAGACCTTAGATAAGCCACTGGATTTTCTAAGGTTGCAGTTTCCCCAAACTTGAAAATGAAAGGGTTGGAAATGAAATGTCTCTTAGGTCACTAAGGGCTTCTCCCTTCAGTCGGGCTTGCATCAAAGCTTTGGGGTCTGGAAGTCTGAGATTCTCCTAAAACCCCAAGAGATGTTGGAATATTCCCTATGTTTCTCCACAAATTATTGAACTCCCTTTACTCTCAATGATAGACAAGTAAAAGGGATTGCTCTTTGGGAGCTAGTTCAACTGAGTAAATAGTCTGAGTCTCCATCCCCTGGTGCAGACCAAGAAAGATGGAATTTGTTTCTGTGAATAGAAGTGATACAGCATGCCACTTATGCTGAAGGTGTGTTCCTTATCATTTATTTTCCTCTGCTTTTTAATTGACCAGGGAATAATTAATTCCTCTCAAAACAGACAGTATTGCAAAAATCTTTTTTGCCAAAGTTTCCTATGTAGTGCTCAGTATAGAGCTTACCGATAAATTTCTTGCTATTTTGATTGTCCTGTGACTTTGAGGATTCAATTTATGAGACAAGACAAGTATCTGAAGTGGTCTCACCCAATTCCAAAGCACATCCCCAAATACTTCCCATGTAATCCTCACAAGAATCCCATGAAGTAAAGTGAGTTGGAAAAGGGGTGCTGTCCAGCAGAGATTTAGGATGTCACTGTCACAAGGGAATATCATAAGTGCAGATCACATCTTACTTCCTCTGAAACTTCTGGTTTTAATGTGTTGCCTGGGACACTGACCATAAGTCACACAGCCAGCATAGGCCAGAGGAAGGAATTGAATCTAGGGCTCAGAATGGTGGAAAGACCTGCAGATGATGAAAATCCAAACAGGGACCTCAGCCTCATTCCACTCTTACATGTCTACATTTTTAAGCTGCTGGCTGCCCTCACAGGTCCCCCTCCCAGTCTCACCAGGTCACTGGTGTTCTCCTGGACTTTCCTGTGCCCAAGGGCTTTGTCAGTTTGTACCCATACTCCTTTTCCTATCTCAGCAATAAGGACTTCATCATGAACACGTGTGGAGAGACAGATGGACAGACAGACAGAGAAAGACAGATGTATAGTATTTAGCACGCAAAATGAACTGTACTGAAATCTTTTTTAATGCTTACAACCTGGGTGATCTTGGGCAGGTCATTTAAATTCCCTGACTGAACCTCAGTTTCCTCCTCTATCCAATGGGTAAAATTACCCTTGTTGGGGCTGTGAGGCTCATGGGATATAGCAGATGTCAAGTACTTTGTCATCCTTCAAGTGCACTAGGAGTGTCAATTGTTGCTATTCTCAAGGTTTTTATTCTCAAAAAAATAAAAAAGCATTTTTTCCTCCATGAAAGATTGGGGGGGGAGGGAGAGAAGGTGTCTGAGTATATGAGGTAGGACCACAGATTGGATGTGAGAATCTGCTTCTAAAAAAGCACTCACTGCTTGCCTATCACCTATCACCCTGAACACCATGACCGGGGACCCCTTAGGTTCTTGCTGCAGACACTCATGCCTGTGGGCATGAGTCATCTGAGAATAAGCTCTTGGGATGAAGGACTGGCAATGATCCTGAGACAGCTGGAGAATGCGTGCCTTCAGGAGCCAAGTCAGCCTTCAGACAGTCCAAGATTCCATTCATCTTTCCAAAAAATGCTTTGCACTGAGCTCTGAACACCATTGTGAGGAGTCAACCTACTCAGTCATCTTCGGCAGCCTCACAGTTAATGACTGACACCCTTAGAGCTTGGGGGCTCTTAGCCCTGGCTCTGGGAACTTGACTCTTATATTATTTTGTCTTGCTTGGATAAGAATTATAATACAGCTGGTTTCCTTTGTAATCTGATATGTTTTATTTTATGCAGAAGAGATCTAAAGGCTTTACCAGATTGCTGAAGGAAGACAAATGAAAAGGTTAAGATTGTCTATTCTAGTTGGAGAGGATAAGAGGACTTACCACTTTGATCTCTGCCTAGTTGAACTGTGGTCCCCAAAGAGACCAATGAAAATGGTTGAGGACTGTGCGCTCTTTGTAACAACAACAACAACAATGACAACGACAACAGTGGGAAAGGTGACACCAAGTTCAAATCCAGCCTTACATACTACCTAGCTGTGTGACCGTGGGCAAATCATGGAGCTTCTGTCTGTCTCAGTTTCATCATCTGTAAAATGGGGAAAATTATAGTACCTGCCTCCCTCGGTTGTTGTGACTACCCAATGAGATGTTTGTAAAGCATTTAGCACAGTGACTGGCACATGGAAAGAACTATGTAAAGGTTGGCAATTCGTGTTCAATATTATTGGTCCAAAGCTGACAATCCTCGGGGGAAAGTGGGGAAGGGGAGTGAGGGCAGGAAGGGAGGTCTCCACTGACGTTCAGACTTTCCAAAGATTGAAGGAGTTTAGAGAACGGGCTTTTGCCGCCATATCTGCAGAAGAGAATCGAGCAGGCTTGAAATGGAGCCCATGAAGAGCTTGCCCTTCAGACGCACAGCTCGAAGACGCGCTTCTTCCCTGGCCTCTGTCACTTCTCTTCTCTCTTTGGCTGACGGACATTTCGCACTTTGTTCTCATTTTTTCTGCTCAGTCTCTCCTCTTCAATTCGATTCCATGAATATTTAAGTTCCTATTAATTGTTACAACATTTTATGTTAAAGCTTTGAATTCCAGATTCTTTCCCTTCCTCCCTCATCACCTACCCTTCCTGGGAAGATAAGTGATTCAATACATGTTGCACATGTGTAGGTGTGCAAAACTTTTCCATAGTGGATATATTGTGAAAAAACTCATTATATTTCCCTCCATCCTATCCTGCTCCCCACTTGTTCTGTTTTCTACTTTGACCCTGTCTCTTTACAAAAGGGTGTGTTTCTAAGTACCCTCTCCCCCAATCTACCCTCCCTCCCAATCTACACTCCCTTCTATCCTCCCCCTTTATCCCCTTTCCCCACCTACTTTTCTGCAGAGTAAGATACTCAATTTAGTGTGTATGTTATTACCTCCTTAAGACAAATTCAATGAGAGTAAGATTGATCCATTCCCTTTTCCCTTCCTGTTCTTTCCCTCCATTGTAACAGTGTTCTTTTGCCTCTTTTATATGAGATAATTTACCCTATTCTGTCTCTCCCTATCTCCTTCTCTCATTATATTCTTCTCTCACCTCTTAATATTATTTTTTAAATATCATCCCTTCCTATTCAATTGATCCTGTGCCCTCTGTCTATGTATACATGCACACACATATGCACACACTCACATATATTCATACACACATATATCCTTCTATGTAGACATATATGTATGTATATACATATAGACATATGTATATATACACATTTATGTTCTCTTCAACTGTCCTCATATTGAGAAAAGTTTCATAAGTTACAATTATCCTATTTACATGTAGGAATATAAATACTTCAACTTTGAGAAGTTCTCTATAATTTCTTTTCTGTGTTTACTTTCTCATGCTTCTTGTATTTGAATGTCAAATTTTCTATTCTGTTCTGGTTTTCTCAGCAAGAATGCTTGAAAGTCCTCTACCTCATTAAGTGACCATATTTTCCCCTGAAACGTTATACTCAGTTTTGCTGGGTAGGTGATTCTTGGTTTTAATCCTAGCTCCTTTGACCTCCAGAATATCATATCCCATGTCCTTTGAGCCCTTAATGTAGAAGCTGCTAGATTTTCTGTTATCCTATTGTGTTTTCACAGTATTCAAATTGTTTCTTCTTGGCTGCTTGTAATATTTTCTCCTTGATCTGGGAACTTTGTAAATTGACTACAGTATTCCTAGGAGTTTTCTTTTGGAGATCTGTTTCAAGAAGTGATGAATGAATTCTTTCTATTTCTATTTTGCCCTCTTGTTCTAGAATATCATGGCAATTTTCCTTAAGAATTCCCTGAAGGATCATTTCTAGGTTCTTTTTTTGATCATGGCTTTCAGGTAGTCCAATAATTTTTAAATTGTCTCCCCTGGATCTATTTTCCAGGTCAGTGGTTTGTCCAATGGGATATTTCACATTGCCTTCTATTTTTTCATTTGCTTGGATCTATTTTCTTGTATCTTGATTTCTCATAAAGTCATTAGATTCCATTTGCTCCAGTCTAATTTGGAAGGAATTATTCTCTTCAGGGAGCTTTTGAAGTTCTTTTTCCATCTGGAAAATTTGGCAATTTAAGGCACTCTTCTCCTCATTGGCTTTTTGGGCTTCTTTTGCTGTTTTAATTAGTCTATTTTATTTATTTTTTCTTTTTGGAGGGCAATTGGGGTTAAGTGGTTTGCCCAAGGACACACAGCTAGTAAGCATGTCAAGTGTCTGATTTGAACTCAGGTCCTCCTGACTCCAGGGCTGGTGCTCTACCTAGCTGCCCCAATCTATTTTTAAGGTGTTATTTTCTTCAGTAAGGTTGTTGACTTGCTTTTCATTATTTTCTTGCAACATTTTCATATCTCTTCCCAACTTTTCCTCCCCTTCTTTTACTTGATTTTCAAAATCCTTCTTGAGGTCCTCCACAGCATGTATACAATTCACGTTTTCCTTGGAAGCTTTTGGTGCAGGAGTTCTGACTTCACTGTCTTCCTCCTGCTCCAAGCCTCGATCCTTTTTGTCCCTAAAAAAGGAATCTAAGGTTTGAGTGCTCTGCTTGCTTTGATTCCTTTGCTTGCTCATGTTGCCAATCAATTACTTGACTTTTGAGCTTTTTGCCACAGTAGAACTCTGCTTTCAGAGAGGAGAGCTTTGTCCCAAATTGCTGGGGGTTTTGCAGTTGCTGGCACTATTAGTTGAGTGCCCTTTCTGCAGCCCCCACAAGCTCTGGCCCACAGGCCACAAACCCCAGGATCTCCACCCAAGACAGTGATCCAGATCCAAGCAGGCTAAGGCAAGAGTGATTACCCTCTGGACAGTCACTTGATACCCCTACAGTCTGACGGCCAGGAGCTCTGAAGCAGCCCCATGGTGGCAGCTGCACAGTTGCTGTGTTTCCACCACTTCTTGCCCCAGGAGCAGGGGTTGGACTATGTTCCTCATACCCCTCAGTTCCAACAGAGTTCCACACTACCTTTTACTTTGTCTTTGGCATTTATGGGTTGATAATTCTGGAAACCACCACTGCTGCTGATGAACCATTCTCCTGAAGTCCACTGCTGGTTGGGGCCACCCTGGAGCTAAAACCTTTGGCTCATGTGGGGTTGAGCTTGGCTCCCAGTCTGCTGTGATGGACGCTTCCTGTAGGCCTGCCAGGCTGCCTTCAGCAGATTTATTTCTCTCTATCACTTTGTAGGTTCTGGAGCTCTAAAATTTGTTTAGAGTGATATTTTATAGGTATTTGAGGTGGTTATGAGGGGAGCTCACAGAATTTTCCTGCTTCTGTGCTGCCATCTTGGCTTGGGTTCCAAGTTCTGACTTTTTTAACGTTTGGGAAGACAGTGACCCCCAAAAAAAGGCTTACCTAAAGTTTATTTTTCTCCTGGGGAAGGAGAAATGGGGAATGGGAAGCACCAGGAACATATAAAACTAGATAGGAGGAATTTGCAAATTAATTACAAGCTGGAGAGAGCATGGACAACTGAGAGAATCAGGACCATCTTGTTGTAGGAGATGGCATCAAAGCCAAATCTACAAGCTAACTAGGAATGATAAAATGCATGGGGAAGAAGAGAATGAAGCTCATAGCCAAGGGACAGTCTATGCCAAGGGTCACTCTATCCCAAGTTCAGAGGCAAGAGAAAGATTGTTCCCTGTACAGGGAAAAGCTCATAAGGCAGCCTTGCCCAGAAGAGAGTGTTTGAAAGAAACTGATCAGGAGAGAAGACAAGAAAGACAAGTGAGATCCAGAGCATAGGATGCTGTAAATGCCAGGCTACAAGTGTTAGATTTAACTTAGAGGAAATGGAGAGTCATCAAAGATCTATCTATCTATCTATCTATCTATCTATCTATCTATCTATCTATCTATCTATTGTGTATGTGGTGTTCATGGGGGACTAGCACCTCTGGCATGAGGGATGCTGATCCCTTTTCAGAGCTACTCTTCTACCTTTGGTGTTCGCTTGATTCACCCAACTCTCCCCTGTAGCTCCAAAAAGCTGAGATAAGTGCAGTGGCTACACCCTGATAAAGAGTCTTGGCATGTGGGCTAAACCAGGTTAAGGACAACCAAAAGTCTACGAAGCCATTGATGAGTTAGGGGTATGTCCACTTCAAACATGCAAAGACTTTCCTACTGGGTTGATGGGAACAATTTGTTCCAACAGCCATAATGGTGACTGAAGCAGGCATTATGGAGTGCTTAGAGCTCAGTCAGACATCAAAGAAGCCAAAGTGGTCTATTGCATCCCAGGCCATCAACAGTCATTTTGACTTTTATCCTACCACTGGACTTTGATGACTCTGGGAGAAGCTGAGAGGCTGACGATATTGTACAACTCTGCTTCACTTAAATACTATCCATGCACAAATTAATATATCATTCCTTTTATGCCCTCTTTGAAAATGAAGGGCAAACAAGAAAACAAGAATATCTATTTATCTAGCTCCTCTATTGATAAATATACATATATACATGCATGCATATATGCGTATGTATCTACACATCTCTCTATAGCTAGATATGTTTGCATCTATATAAAGATGTGTGTATAGGGGACTGGGACACATAGTGCCTCAATTACTCTCTGAGTTCCCTTCCAACACTGTCATTCCATGGTGGTGTTGTCTGATGGTGTGGGCAACATTCTGTACAATTACAGAATGGAGTAAATACTTATTGAACTAGGTATAGACTCAAGAGCTTGATTCACCTCATGCATTTTGTATACCTTACCCTTCCATTCCTGTACATGGTCCCTACTGGGGCAGAGGAATTATTGGATGGAACAGACTAGAAAGCTGCTACAATAAATACAATTATATCGATCTGCTCTTGGCTGCTAGAGTTCTTTGAGGTAGATATATTCGGAGTTGTGAAGATTGCATTGGTGACCAGAAGACAATGGGGCATTCCCCCTTTTGTTCTGACCTAAGTTATAGAAAAGGGGAGAGCACAGAGGGCCATAGGGCATGAGTAGCCCCTTGACATCCCAAAAAGGCAGATCATTCTGACTCCTGAGCCATTTTCTATGACCACATGTTCCCATCACTTTAGATATTTTTAACTTCACACTAAACAAAATGCACTTCTGTCCCTTGATATTGTTTTTTGTAGTACACATATTTCCCACCACACTCAGAAGTCATGCTCATTTATCAGTCAGTTTGAGGAGATGGGCTATTTAAATAATGTGTCTGTGATTGTACTCAGAGGAGGCAATCAGGAGCTATTAAACCTTACCCATCTCAGCACATTATCACTATTTGGTTTCATGTCAACTCATTTGCAAAACAATACTGAAGAGCCTCCCAACACATTGGAATTCATTACCAAACTCATGTCACTGAATAAATACAGTGACCCTCACTGGGAGTGTCAGGGACCCAAGGAGAATTTCCCCTGCCTCGTGTCAGAAGGATGAGTCAGAGGCCACAAGAACATTGAACAGAGTTCAATATCAACATCGATCAAACTTGAGGGCTAAGAGGGTCAAGGGTTGAGACCCCCTTCACACAGGATGGTTGAGTCTATATTGGTGATCTTGCCTTCTCCAAACTTGCTTATTAGAATAGGAGCTCCTTGAGGGCAGGGGCAGTTTGTGCCTTCCTTGATATCCCTAGAGCTCAGCACAGTGTCTGGGAATAGTAAACTCTTCGTAAATCTGTCCTTGTGGACTTGTAGAACTGAATCAATGCTTACAAGAAATAAGCTCTAGTGCTCAGAGCCTTCCCTTGTCCTTACAGAAAAACTTATTAGAAAACAGGAGCTCTCCTTCTGTGATCAATTCCTTCTAACAAATAGTTGACCAACTGCTTTCAAGAGCAGAAGGAATTCTGGGACCAGAACATTAATGATGAAAGTTATCGAATTTAGTCCATTGGTGGCACAGGAAAGTTTGTCACAACTAAACTTGAGTCAAATTAGATGAAAATCAATGGGGATAAATGTAGAATCTTAAACCTGGGTTCTAGAATTCCACTTCTTAAGTATTAAAGGGAGAGCCATGATGGACAGGAGTTTGAAACAAAAATGGGCTTTAGTATCTGCAAGTTAAAGATTAATCCTGCCTGATGCAGCTGGCAAGAAAACTAACCAAATGCCCAAAGGGTCTGAATGTATTCTGCCCTGCTCAGACTACATCTAGAGCAATGTGAATGTTTGGCCCATCATGCATATGAACCAACATCAGCCAACTGGAGAGCATCCAGAGACATGGTGCTTTCTTATAGAATATATGCACTTGCTGTTGGAGAGAAGAAGAGAAGAGAAGAGAAGAGAAGAGAAGAGA
>CM053597.1:4817827-4836226 GCA_028646575.1 Pseudocheirus occidentalis
AAGGTCTTTTTAAAGTTGATCTATGGCTTGTACCCAATCTTCATGTATCTTGGAAGCACGTGGTGTGGGAGTTCTGACTGCGCTGTCTTCCTCCCACTCCATACCTTGTCCCACAAAAAGGATTCTAGAGTTTGATTACTGTTCTTACTTTGCTTCCTTCTCATGTTGGCCAGTCAATTAATTGCTTGAGTTTTTAGCTCTTTGGAACTCTTCTTCCAGGGGGGAAAGCTCTATCCCAAAATGCTAGAGCTATTAGGGGGGAGCTGCAGCCCCCACCAGCTTTGGCCTGCTGAAAGCGCACCCCAGGACTACCACACAAGACCACGATCTGGATCCAGGCCGCTCAACACAAGAGCCCTTGGCCCTGATCAATCGTCTCGGCCCCTCTGCAATTGGCAGGCCAAGAGCTCTGAAGCAGCCCAGTGTAGGCAGTTCCTGGTTGCAGCAGATCCAGCCATTCCCGTTGCTTCCTTGCCCTTCCAGTTTGGCCAAACTGCTTTTCTTCACCCAAATTTAGCTTGAAATCTGGAATTCCACTAACCTTTCTCTAAGCCTTAATTTTTCCTGGCTTGATAAGTGTGGAGATTGCTCCAGGTGGGGCAGATCTGCTCTCTGGTAGACTCACGCTGCGGCCCTGCTCCTCCCGACTATCCTGGGGCCTGGCGATGGTTGCGGTTTCAGGCTGGGCTGGCCTCAGCTCCCAGCCTGCCGCGATGAGTCCCTCTTGCAGAGCCGCCTTCAGCAAGACATGTGTTTTCTGTATTTTTGTGAGTTTGGGAGCCCTAGAAAGTATTTTTCTATTAATTTAGGGTGTTAACTATCCCAAATACATGCAGAATCAAGGGGAAAACTGTGTACAAACTTACTTTATACTGGTGTTAAGTCACATACATAAGGAAAATGTGATCAAAGCAACTCATATCTCCTGCAATACAAGACTCTGTTGTTCTTTATCTTTCACACGCTGCTTTGTTCCCCACACCATCATCCCCAGCCTGCTTAAGGCACAGCATCTCTGTCAGGTAGGTCTTCCTGCATCTGTATTTCCCTAAAGCTCAACAACCAGGGCTAGTTTTCTCTTGAACACAGTTCAGTCTCTTCTTTGCCACCTGAAATCATGTTCCTTAAAGCCGCTTCATCCCTCAATTCTTCATGTTTATCTTTTCATTATTCCTTGATGGATGTAATGGGATTAATTCCATTGTGAAATATCATAACCCTGTTGGAAGTTGAGAGTAGAGAAAAACCAAACCAAATCAAACCAAACAAAAATCTCTCCCTCCTTGCTGCCCTCTAGTAAGGACATAGAAAGAAAAAGACATTTATCTCCTCTCTAGAACTGTGTTTTTCCTCCACAGTTGGCTAATCTTTAGACTGCCAGAAATTATTCTACACCAAAATTTCTTACCTCAACTATGTCTATTCACAGGAGTCAAGGCTGGAAAGCTTAGGTTTTTGAAGATCACTTGGGATGTGGCCAACTTCCAGCCAATCAATACACCCTTCCATTTATTTCAGGGAAAGTTCTTCAGACTTTGTAAAGGGATAACAGGGCATAAACTTGTCTTTATACTACATTTTACACATTAACACCCTGGTTCTTCTACTAATCTACCCCTGATTTTTTATAATTATATCAACTAGGCTCATGGAAGAGTGTCAACCATTCACCCCATAAATATCTATGTACATGTTGTATTATCCTTAATAGAATGTAAGTTTATTAAGGATAGCGATTCTTCCTCTTCCCTTTCTTTCTTCTTCCTTTACTCCCTTTCTGTTTCCCCCCAAGCTGCTGTCTGCTTCCCCCTCCCCATGTGAGCCTAGAAGCAAATCACTTGATGTCCCTCTCTCAGCCTCAGTTATCTCATCTGCAGAATGGGAATAACAACAGTCCCATATTTAACCACTATGTAAATGCCAGCTGTTATTATTATGGCAGCTGGGTAGTGTGATGCATAGAGCACTTATAGTTCCAAAGACTCAAAAGTCTCAAATCCTGCTATAGAATCTTACTGAAGTGTGACTGAGGAAATTACTTAATCTCTCTCTGCTTCAGGCTCCTTATCTATATAATGGGAATAACATAATGATATGAAATAAAGTGGGCATGATAATAACACTTTGCTTCCAAGGTTGTTGTCAGGATCCAGTGAATTTGGGGAAAGTGCTAAAGAAATGCAAGTTGTTATTAGTTCAGACCACAAGTCGTCTAGCCATTTCCTAAATGACGAGCTCCTAGGCTATTGGCAGCTTTCTGCTACTACAGAAATGACTGTGATTATTTTGGTGCATCTGAGATCTTTATTTTCACCATTTACTGCTATGGGTTCTACACCAAGCCCATTTTGATCAGATGGTGGGGATCATTTCAAAGGAGTTTGCCCACCTCAAAGCTCCCCCAAAGATTCTTCATTTTGCCCATCTTTCCAAAGCACTGTAGCACCCCAACATTAACTCTTCTGTCTTTTGCTCTTTGCCACTCGTTTGGTGTGAAGTTAAACCTGAGCTGCCTCGAGTTGCATTTCCCTTCTTCCCAATGGTTTGAAACAATCTTTCATAACGCCATTAATATGTCTGTAATTCTTTAAGGAACAGGTTTTTTCATATCTTAAGAACTTACCTATTATGGAATGAGTCTTCTGCTTATATATTTGTGGTAGTTCCTTGTACTTGCTTGATATACAAAGGGATTTATAACATAATTTCAGTTTTCCTCCAAATGTCATGTTCTTTTTATTTAATTCAGGAAGTTTTTAATATTTGGATCTAAAAATGTGAAAAACTTTGTGGTTGAATTTTAAATTTAATATAATTTTGAAACCTAACATTTGCCTGTCTCTGATTTTTTTGTTATCTCAGAATTTAGAGTTTATAATAAAGTAGAAAACAAGTTTGATGCATGGTGTATTCCTGGTCTCCCACTCCTCACCCCCCATCTTCTAGGTGGGAAATGGGTGGAAGGAAGGGAAGGAAGCTATCTTAGGTCTCATTCTTTGTAAGACATCCTCTCCCTGCTTCAGTCTTAGAGGGTTGTAATGATCTTGCGATTTCAAGATCTTCCATGCCCCTTGAACTTGCTGACATAGCAGGAAGGGGTGGAGCAAGAGAAAGCTGGAACCAAGCTAGTGTCCATGGGGTGGTGACTGGAAGCAGCAGTGGGGGCAGCAGCAGCGACAGTGGTGGTGGCAGCTGTGCAAACTCCTTTTTCTTTGAGCCAGCCAGAATCTCTGCTAAGGACTCTTGCTGAGGACTGCCAGGGACAAGAAGTGCTGGGGGGGCGGAGCTCCTGGGAGCAAGCTGCCTGGAGACTGAGCAGTTGCCATGAGTGAGGAGGATCTTTGCCTGAGGTAGCCTTTCCTGTTTTGAAGGCTTGAGAATGTGGGTGTTTACTACTTTAACTACATGTGACAACTTCATAACTACTGTGTTGGCTTTGACTTTCTGGTTTGGGGACTTAGTTTTCTGGTATTTGAATAAATGCTCTGACTATATTCCTTATGTAGAGAGCCTGTTGCATTTTGTGATTAGTAACCATATCAGCATACTTATAGTTACTTCAGGCATTGTGAATACTGCATTGCTGATACAAGGTTCAGTCCTATCTTTTGACCCTCAAAACCAAACAGCCCAAACAATTTGTTTTATCAGTTTCATGATTCTTTTTTAATAACTCCTTAAGTTGGTAGAGGAGGCTAATAAAATCTCTATGTTCAGACAAGTAAACAGTTTTTATAAAAATGAACACCACCATTAAAATGGAGATTTACTTGGACTGATTTTTTTTCTCACTCCTTAACTTTGGTTGTATAGACAAGGACCATGCAGAGGAAACAGTGCTGAGATCAGAGTCAGGAGTTCAGAACTTAAATGATGCCTCTGCTTCTTACTTCCAGCGAAGCCCTGGGCAAGTTAATAAACCTTGTGGCCTTCGTTTCCCCATTTGTAGAATGGGAGCAGCACACTTCCCAGAGAACTTGGTCTGGAGTCAGGAAGACCTGAGTTCAAATTTTGCCTCAGGCACTTACTGTGTGACCCTGGGCAAGTCACTTCACCCTGTTTGCTTCAATTTCTTTATCTGTAAAGTGAGCCGGAGAAGGAAATGGCCAACTGCTCTGGCATCTCTGCCGAGAAAACCCCAAATGGGGTCAGGAAGAGTCAGACATGACTAAAAATGACAAGAACAACAACAAAATGAGGTCAGGGAACAAGACTGCTTCAGACTCCAAAGCCAGTATCACATCAGATGACCCATCATAAGTCTGCTTACGAATGTGTGCTCAGCACTTGAGCTTCACGAAGCATTCAGGAGGCTGGGAAGAAACTGGTTCCCTCATTTGACTGACATGAAAGCAAAGATTCAGGGAAGAGCCCCAGGTCACCCAGGCAGGGACAGGATCGGAACATAAAGGTTCTGGCCATATGTTTAGTCTTCTTTCATTCTGCTACTGGCATCAGAGAAGAACTGAAGCTTTTCTAAAGGAAATAGTCCTAATTCTAATGGAATAAAAGTGCTTTGAAGGCAGGCACTACCATTTCAGGGAGTGGGATGGTGGCATTTAGTTGAGAAATTCTGAATTTAAAAAAAAGTACAGCCACTGTCAGTAACAGCTGAACTCAATGGTGGTATGGAAAGATAGCTTCTATTCAATTCTAAAAGTTTTAAAAGCTACCTCACACTAAACACTCACTGGGGAGGAGGAATTCAAAGAGGCAAAAAAAAGAAACAGCCTCCGCCCTCAAGGAACCTGCCCCCTATTAAGGGACTGCACAATGCAAACAGATAAATACAGAAAAGAAATACAAAGTCATTTCAAAGGAGGGGGACCCTCACAACTGGGAGAATCAGGAAAGGTATCTGGGACAACTCACACTAGGACAATGAATATTAGGCTGGGATTTCATAATAGCAATAATTAATAATAACTAGCATTTATATGGCATTTAAAGGTCAGCAGTGTTTTACATATTATCTCAATTGTTCCTCACAACAACCAAATAAGGTAAGTCCATTTCACAGATGAGAAAACTGAGGTTAAGGATGTGACTTGCCCAAGGTCACAAAGAGAAAGCATCTGAGGCAGGATCTGAATTTTTGTCCTCCCTACTCTAGTTCCCATAGTGTCCATTTACCATTAGGTCATCTAACTTCCCATGGAGAGATTAGAAGTGGGTGTTGTAGAGGACAAATGGAAGGACCAAAGGGCTTGGAATAGCAGCCACAGAGCTTTAGGTCCTGCCCTCCAAGCAGGGAAGAGCTTCTTGGGCAGGTCAGGAATGCAATCAGCATTTACTAGAGTGATATTAATTTGCCAGCTATGCAAGGAAGAGATCAGAAAGGGAGAGGCTGGCTGGAAGAGAATCAATGTGGGGAGAAAAAGGTCCAAATTGTCTCCTCATTCTGATTTTACACTCATGCACTGCAGTCCTTAAATCTAACCTTTGTTTCAGAAGACTTGCTTCTGAAACAAACTGCTCTCCCCAACTTTTAAAGCTTTTCTAATCGCCTAGGCAGGAGCTGATGAGGGACTGAATTAAGGTCCATATGGTGCAAGTAAAGAACGGGGCAGATTGACACACGGTGTGAATGTGGAATCAACAAGACCTGACAACAGTTGTCTAAGGGAGTGAGGGACAATGTGGAAGGGGCTGCTGCTGCCTCTTCCCTCAACTCCAGCAGCCCTGCCAGCCTTCTTCAAGATCAGGGTGCTGGACGCTGTCCATTATTGCCCCTTTTCTTCCAATTCAAAGATCCACTGTATTAAACCCGAATCGGAGTTATCAGGTCTCCCTGGGAACAAAGATGCCCACAAAGTGGTGACTGCCTATATATGGAACATGGGATGTGAAAAGAAGCCATCATTTCATTACCCTGCCATCCAATGAGGAGGGTTAGGGGAGTAGTTAGGAGGACAAACTTACTGAGTCAAGGGAGAATGGAGGCTTGCTTCCCAACTCGCTGCTGCTGAGATTTGGCTGGGAAGTAGTCAGACAGAGTAACAAGCAAACAATAACAATAACTAGAACTTCTGTAGCATTTTAATGTTTGCCATGGGTTTTACAGATTAGCTCATTTGCTCCTCATGCAACCACACTTACTGCAATCTTTGATTTCGTCATTTTTTTCTATTTTGAGTTTTATGAATATTTTATCAGAATAATATTTTATATTATGCCAGTTTGTTAAAAAATAATCATTTTATTGCATCTTGGGGTGACTTTTTCCCATAAAAAACTCATAAACATTTCTGAATGGCCATAATTTGGTAATTGAATTCCATACATTTTTAAAAATCATCTTCTATGTCTTTATTCATTGATTTGTTTCATCCATAGCTGAGACTGTGCAAATTTCGCAGAACCATTCATACAAAGTGATCCTCAACTGTGTGTTCTACCAAAAGACCTCCTTCTCAGAACTCAACTTTACATGCATTTTTGAGGTTCTTTTCATCTTTCTCCACAAAATTGGGAAAAAATGAGTTAATACAAGTTTAGTCAAAATGAAGTGCATCAAAATATTTGGTTCTTCTACCTTGCCTTGCTTCCCTGATCATGCTGGATAACTAAGACTCAGAAATATTTTTTTTCCTAGTCATTCATAAGATGGCACTATGTAAAAAGAACCAACTAAACGTTTCCATCCAGTGTCCAATTCAATATACCACAGATATATAGTTAAATAGTCTGGTTAAAATTGTTGTTGTTATTGTTTTACTTTGGTGTCTATGTCCCTCTTAATAACACCAACTTGAATGCCATGCTTTTTCATACTAAGCTGTATCTGAAAATAGTTTTGTTACATATTATTCAAGATAAGTTGTTTTTATGGCTTAAGCCTTCCAGGGAGGAGACGTTTGAATATTTATTATCACCTCTAGCATTTTCCTGTTAAAAGATTGGGAAAATGCCCCAGTGTAGACAAAGTCAAATGAGTTCAACAATCAGTTATTAAATTCTGCATTGTGCAAGGCACTGAGTTCTAATGGCTCAGTTCAAGACCTCTTTAGCCACTGGCTGGACAAAGTACCCCATCTTACTAGAAAAACACTCAGAAAATAAGGTCCTTTCTGTCTCATTGTAGCAAACTGAAGGTGAAGTTATTCAAAATTTTAGAATTATCTTTTTTTGTCGTTAACATTTTATCTAGGCAGATCTTACCCTATAACTAAATATAAATTCTCCATTTCATGCAATACTCCAAGTCAATCCAATAGACTTTCATTGGAAGTTTACGCTCTAAGAAAAGAACCAAGTAACTATCGTGTATCTTGGGGTGAGGGGGGATGGGAGTGCCTGGGCTGATTCCCTGGGAAGAGCCAGGATCAATTCCCTGGTGTTACCTTATACATAACAAGGGGGCAGATATTAAAAAAAATCCCAAAATGATGATGTAACCTATTACTTCAATAGAGTATAGGCATATAGGAAGAGAGGGAAAAGGAAGTGTTGCCCCAGATCTTTGTAAGAAAGGTAGCAATTGACAATGTGAGAGGCAACGTATGGAAGGAAGAATCAAAATGCAAAATCCGGTGGTCTGTGCATGCCTCACTTGTAGTCCTGGGGTCTCCCTGGAGAAGGAGGAAACCCTGGGAATCTATGGAGTGGGAGCCAGCATACGCTTCTTCACTCACTGGCCATCGATGTCACACACATCACTAATCTGCCCGGCTGTCAGTCTTCTCATGTGTAAAATAAAATAATTTTCCCACTTCCAATTCTCGGGCTCTCTGTTTCAGGGACAAGTTTGCAGTTCTTTAAGAAAGGACGCCTTTCTCATGCAACGGCACTGATTGTTCTCCTAACTCTTTGAGAGTGAACCTTGCTTTGTGTACCTCCACCTGCCTTTGAGTCATGTATACGTGGGCAACAACCACCGACTTAAGACATAAGGAGGCTTTGTTTCTCCAGGATCCTTCAAACCATCATCACTTTCCATTTGTTAAGATCCAAAGTCATTAAGAAATTCAAAACACCACAACCTTGCAGAAATCAGCTGCCAGGTTTATTAATCTACCCGAAAACCAAACCAAACCAAAGTGGAATAAAAACAAAACTTTAAATAAATCTTTAGGTACATTTTTTCAAAAGAGTTGAAAGTTCAATGAAATATATATAATATATATATATTTATATAACTCTCTCTATATATTTTTCCTTCTTTTGCTGGGAAATGACTTAACATTGGACTGGTTTCTTCTTTCATTCAGTGAGTCACTACCTTATACAGCATAACATATATTTTTACCCTTAAATATTAATTACATAATGGATGCAGATACTTTGTTTGATTCCCTTATGCACCAGATTAATGATGCTCTCTACACTGACATAAAGAACCCAAACTATCCAAGAATTCTCCAGGCAGACTTCTTTGGATGGACTTTTCAATGAAGTCCTCCCAAGTGTAGTTCCTTGGTGAACCCAAATTTCCATCCCAACAAAATGTATGCTGAGTCTTCTTTCTTTATTTTATTTTAAGTGAACTTCATGGCCACAAGAGCTCAGGGTAGGAGGGACAAAAAAGTATACATATACATATATATATATATATATATATGCATATATATGTAACTAATTTTCAAGATATCCCCATTAGCCCAGTATTCCAATTCACGTGCACATAAGAACACATGCTTATAATATGTTATTTATAGGATTGAATGTCTATTGTACAGAGTATGGGTCTCATTTACTGTATCTGGGTTCCTCCATCACTGCTATATTTGGAGAGTTAAATGGCCACCCAGAGTGGAGATGTGTGGGAGAAAATTCATGTCCCTGTGCTCTTCGGGGAGACTCCTTGGCATCACTCTGGTGGTGCAATCGGGAACATTCCTCTAAGAGTTGGTTACTAAGTACCAACTGGCTTCCTCAGAAGTACCCTGCTTTCCAATCTGCCCAAATCTCCCAAATCTCATGTTCTTTCTTTGAATTGAGAAAGGGAATTTGGAGAAAGGTGATCATAAATAGTAAAATGCAACATTTCTGATATCTATTTTTTAACCCAAGTGGAATAAAACATTCAGCTTTCATAATTCTCCCAAAAGGAAAAAAAAAAGAAAAAAAGGAAAAAGAAAAAGAAACACCTTAAAAACTTTCCATCTTCTTCCAAACCCATTTCTATTGAGCATCCAAGACAAGTTGATGGATAACATCAGTGCCAGCACCACTACGTCATACAACTTCAATATATTCTTGGACAGTCTGTCAATGAGTCCTCATTCCACCAAAAGTTTCCAAAGTCCCCACAGAGCATCCCTCAGCAAGCTGAAGCTCAAGATTCATTCGCTGATGCACAGAAAGCTGCCGACAGTCCAGCTAGGACGTAAGCTATGTTCTAAGCAATAAATGTTTCAAGTCATCTATTTTGTCCTGAAATGCTACCTGTAGTTAACGGCATTGCTTATCAATGGTCGTTGTCAATTCAGCCTCAAAGAGAACATGACAGAAAAGGCAGCAGCAGAAGCGTTAGCATTATCTAGTGTTTATATATGTCATCAATGTAACACAGCAGAAAAAGGCTTAAATGCATATTCATGGGTACTGTGTCTAGAAATTACTAAGGTACCTAGTTAGGGTATCGGATAGTCTTTTCTCAAGGAGTGCACACTGCATCTATAACAGCGGAAATAGATATGTGACTGAGTACAGCTAATTCCTATTGGCTAAATAACTTTTCTCTGTACCGGAGGAAGAAGATCACAAACAAGCCTTTTCTCCCCCACCCCTGCCAACTTCCCAGACTTGACAGTGTTTTGAGCATCAAGAAGTCCCACATCCTTTTTTCCACTGTGATGGACTCCTCTACACCTAAGAGATCCCACGGGCTGTGTCCAAACACGCAAATTTTGTTACTAATTAGTCTGTAGCTCCACTGGGGAGCCAGGGTCAGGAATGGGCTGTGGTGAACATAACCATGTTCATAGAAAATGTCCCACTTTATAGATTTCCTGGGAGCCACGTGCACAAATAAAGCCAAAAAAAAAGAGAGAGAGAGTGAGGATGCTCATGGCATGATTTAGATACATCTTGGAAAAGAGGACGTGCAAAACCAGCCACGCCCGATAACCAAAGCCAGCCCTGTACACGGGAGCTTCTCCCTGACACCTGCAGATTTTTAGACATGACAAGATCAATGCTCAAAGCATTTCCATTCCTCTGCCAAGATTCTTCCAGTGGTTATTTATACAATGAGAATTAACTGTACTGTGAATACCCAGAGAAAATGTACATTATCTTATATTGATATGAAACAAAACAGACATGATAATAGCTTCATTGTACTTCAAACCTGTATGACCCCTTCCCAAGCCTACATAAAAAGTAATCCCCACCCTCCCACCCCCACCTTCTTCCTGTTACAGCAAATCAATGCTTAGATTCCTTCCCTCCCCCCTCTAGTAAAGTGCTCTGTCCATGGCAGACCATAGGATGATGCAACAGGAAAAACCCATGTGTGTGTGTGTGTGTGTGTGTGTGTGTGTGTATGTGTGTGTGACTATTCTTTTAAAAAACCAAACTGAAGTGTTTCCCTCTTCTTCTCCATGTTTGGTGAAAGAGGAAAAGGCCTGGGAGAGGCCCGTCTCCCATCTCCCAGTCACGCTGTCCCAGTAAGTGGCTAGTACACGTAGCCTTCATTGTAGGGGTGGGGGTCACAGCAGCCACCTTCTTGCATGTAAGCCATGCTCTCATCAAAGTGGGACAGAGGCACTGTGTCCTCTTCGTTGATATGACGCTCCAGGTCTGTCTTCAGCAGTGGGCGCTGGTTGTCTGGGAAGGCCATGGAGAAAAGTGCCTCTGGGTCACAAACAAATTTATACACATATCTCTCTCCAGCCACCTGAAGATAATATGGGAGAGAGAGAAGACTTAGTTCACCAAAACGGAGAGCCTGACCCACCTCTGACTCAGTAGATCAGTATAAATGAGGCTCAGAGTACCCTGAGTCCCCAGTTCCAAATGCCAGAGATGAGAGGTGCACACAGATTTGCCTGAGTAGAGGCCCAGGGTTCTAGGCTCTGCACCTTGCAAGTTTGCACGAGTGGAAAAAGAAAACCCTGGAGAAGAGATGGAGCAGCTAAGCCATTTCCCACAGACAGGTGTTGCCATAAACGGCCCCATGCCTAGAGGGGGAATCTGAGATCTGAGGGGAATGAAATGCCATGGAGAACACCAACCATGGTAGCCACATGGATGTGAGCACCAAAGGGTTTCCCACTGATAAAGCAGGGGTACTGTTTCCTCTGGCAATAGTGGATGTATTAAAAAAACAAAAATAATAGACATACTGGGAACTGTGTGTAGAAATTGTGTGTGTGTGTATGCGTCTCTATGTACATGCTCCTGGGTGCCCAACACAGGTACTGAAGTTATGCTGTGTGACATAAGGGCCTTCTTTCCCCATTCGCATCTCCAGGGCTTAGCACAAGACCTAATGGAGCAGGCCTTTAGGCCTGTTGACTCGACTTGACTTTTATGAGTGCGTGTTGTGTGCGCCCATCTCCTGTCTCCCCTAAACCCTACATCCCCAAACAGCCTTCTATAGCCATGGCTCAGTTTGGCCCCTGATTCCTGGGCACAGACCAGCTCAGTGAAGTAAGTGCCTGCTGGCCACTGGAGACTGGCTCAGGGTGATCTAGCCTCTCTAGGACAAGTGAAGGACTTTTGGACTGCAGGTTTCAACCTCTAGCCACCAAGCCAAGACATCCCTTGGCCTACCATGACCCAGCTTAAAAAGGAACACTCAAAGATCTTTTTTAACAGCAATTTGATGCCTGCATTAATATTTACACCACTAATCCACATGAAATCCTTCCTGAAAGTGGCCATTCCCACAGTGCCATGCAGTTAAGTGGCCCTGTTTCCGGTTCTGAGCCCTGAGCCCATGAAAGCAAGAGGCAAGAATGAAAGGTGCACTGGAGGGCTTTTCAAAGAATCTCTGTCAATACCAGGAAGAAGAGATGAGCCCACCAGTGATGTCCCAGAGCCTTGATTACCCCTTCTCTTCCACAGCTGCTCCCTAGATGGTTTCAAAGGCCCATGGAGATAGAGGCAGGCCCATGAGAACTCACTGAAAACTCAGTGTCCCCCATCGACACAGGAGGCAACCTCTTGGGGCTGCAGCAGACCTGAAACTACAAATAGGCTCATAATTTTTAAATCTAAGAGCTAAGTATTTGTCAAAATTTGCAAAAGCCTGGCTTCATCAAGGACAGAGTGTGAGGTGTTTCAGGCTTGACTTGCATGTTAAGGGGCCACGTTTTGGGGGCTCTTGTGGATGCATGGCATCACTCACCTTCTGCATGATGCCCTTCTCGTAGTAATAGCGGAGAGAGCGACTCAGCTTGTCGTAGTTCATTGCCGGTCTGTTTTTCTGAATGCCCCAGCGCCGGGCTACCTGCCATGGAAAGAGGAGAACCCTGATGTGCATGGATCTCAAAAGGCTACTCCAAACGCTTTGCTTTGCACTCTGCAAACTGACCCAGATGTGTTTCTTTTCTATCAGGAACTGGCTTTACCACCAGTCACTGTTCCATTCGGATATGTGTCTCAGTCTTTTCTCATGTAGCTAGCTTTGCAGTCTGCAAGGGTGCTGCATAGAAATAATAACACACATGAGGAAGGTTAAAAGCTGCTTCACCTGCAGAGTCACAGCAGAACCTTGGAAGAGTCCCCTGAGGTTAGGACCAAAGAGGAACTGACATGGCAAGAGCAGGATTTGAACCTCTGTCCTCTTGCCTTTAAGGTCTCAGCTGATCCTTAGAACAACATGGCTTAGTAAATGTTATTGTGCTCATTCGGATGAGGAGGAAGTTCTGCTCTGAGACTTCAGCCAGCTTCCTCAAGGTCACACAACTAACAAAGTAGAAACCCCCTCGGAGCTCCCTAATGGGACTCCCAGGACCCCAAGGACTCATGCCGTCACTGACCCCCACCCCAACCCCAGCGGCCACCACCCCATTCTGCCACAGAGCAAAGAAGGCTCTGAAACAAAGGACTGTGTGACCTGGATTTCCTGGGTTCTTGTGTGTTCTTTAACCAGGCATGCAGCCACCTCTCCAGGCTCTTTCAATAGAGCTCTTTGTCAAGATGTTTTGGGTACAAAATTTAATGGAAAGAAGAGAAGGCTTTTACAAAGGGAACAAACAGTCTGTGGTTCAGGAGAAGCACACATGCTTTTCCCATGCTCCTTGGGGAGATGTTTGCTTTCCATCCAATTCAATTATAGAAAGCTTTTATTAAGGCCCTGTGCTGGGTCCTAAGAATACAAGACAGCCATGAAACAACAATGCCTGACCTCTAGGTGCTTCTGTTTTGCCAGGAGGGCGTAAAACATGTACCTAACTGAAGACAGAATATACACCAGAGAAATGCATGTGTTAAACACTGATGAGATTAGGACACTCCGGAGTAAGAAGTGGCACCTGAGTCAGGCTCCCAAGGAAACTGGGAAGGCTGTAAGCTGGAGGTGAAGAGAGAGGACATCAGAAAGGTGAGGACCCCATGTGCAGAAGTAGAGAGGCACGAGATGGAAGAGCTAATGTGTCACTTTCCATGGAGAGAGAGACAGAGAAAGGAGAGAGAAAGAGAGAGAGAGAGAGAGAGACAGAGAGAGAGAGACAGAGAGAAACAGAGAGAGAGAGACAGAAAGAGAAAGAGAGAGAGACAGAGACAGAGAGACAGAGAGAAAGAGAAAGAGAAAGAGAGAGAGAGAGAGAGAGAGAGAGAGAGAGAGAGAGAGAGAGAGAGAGAGCCCACACATGGAGGAAAGACAAGCTTGGGCAAGTGAGTGGGTGGGAGATCCTGGGGGATTTCTTTCTTTTCTCCTCTAAGGATATCTCCCATCTACTCAGTCTTGAAAGTCCTAATTCATACAAATTGTCTCAGTCTTTGACCTATAAATTCCTGGAGGGTAGGGCCTCAGAGCACTGGACTTGGATTCAGGGAGATATGAGTTCAAATCCTGCCTTATATACTTACTGGCTATATGATCCTGACCATATCATTTAATCTATTTAAATCAGTTTCCTCCCCTATAAAACAGGGTTAATAATAGCCCCTCCCTCCCAGGGTTGCTGTGAGAACCAAATGAAATAATATTTGTAAAGTGCTTTGTGAACCATAAGTTATTATGAAATGTTAGATCATCATCATCATCATCATCATCATCATCATCATCATCATCATCACCATCATCATCACCATCATCATCATCATCATCACCATCATCACCATCATCATCATCATCATCACCATCATCATCATCACCATCATCACCATCATCATCATCACCATCATCACCATCATCATCATTCAAACACAAGACAATCCAGAAAGACGTCAGGCAGAAGCTCTTGTCCCATAAGCTGTGCCGTGAGTCCCTCTGGAATTCTCACGACTACACGCCGCTCTTTAGAACAATGGCTTTCAATGCATAAAGTTAAACGCATGGGATTGCAAAGGAGGCCAGTTCTGTGGGCATCATATTAAGAAGTTCAGGAGCCGCGGGTTAAGGATCCCGGGCTAAGGCTCCCCACTGGGGGGAGACCCGCATCCCTCGGTTCCTTCACATTCAACAGGAAGTTCAGATCAAAGGAAAGAGTGTTTCTCCCCCCTGCTACTGTGTGCTCACTTTCCAATGTTTTTAAAATTTCTTTCTTAGATACTTTGTCTCTTACTAACAGGTTTCCCACCCCCCCACCCCCGCCTAAAGAAACAATCGGATTTGGGATACACAAAACTGTAACTTTCCTCTACAGAGGCAGTTATGGTGTATGTAGCAAAGAGGAGATTCTATTTCAGATGAAATGTCCCAGGAGGAGGCCACCATAACATCATGTGAAAAAAAAATTAAAAAGGTCTTCTATTTGAGGCCAACTTTCTCAGTAATAAGAGGGATAAGTATGACGACCTGGTAGCAATTCTCCGCTATATAAAATGTTATTCAACTACCCCCAATCACGGCCCCCAGCTCATGGTTAATGCTGCCAGCAGCTAACACATGAGCAAGATAGGAGTGGAAGGAAAAAAGAAATATTAATAGCTCTTTACAGTAAATCATAATTTGGAATCATATATTCCTTTTAAATGCTTCTTTTTGAGGCTGCCAACGGGAACCTTCTGAAATAGGAAGTGCTTGCAAGAAAAGCCAAGCCCCAGCGTGGGGGAGACCCTCAGGTAGACAAGGAGAGCCCATTGGCAAAGGACAGAGACCCAAAATGGGGGGCCTGGGATGCCAGGCAAAGCAGAGTCCTACAGGCCCTGTGATTTGGCTTTTGACAAAGATGTAACTGTCCTGAAATGAAGCAGCTACAGCAGTCACCAAGGCTGGATGGATCAGACCAAGGAAGATAAGGGTGTGGTGTGGGTGTATGTGGGTGGGTGTGTTTGGGTATGTGGGTGTGGGGGGGTGCATGTGCATGTGTTTTATTTCCTACATTGTGGTGCTAAAATCAAACATTTATTTTAATTAAATAAACATTTATTAAGTCATTTCTACACACACAGTTCTGGGCCAGCACTGGGGCAACAAGGACATAAAAAGAAATTTTTACTTCAAGGAGCCTGCAAGCTGCTGGGGATGGGTGAAGAGTCATGGGCACAGACAGATGTAATACAGGAAGTGGGTGAGCAAGAAGAGATGGAGACCAAGAGAGAGCTTCCAGGTCAGAGGGGCCTCAGAGGCAGCCGGTATAACACTGAGCTGAATGAGAATCCCTTCCATAGAACCCCCAGTGAATGGCCATTTGGCTCTCCTGAAAGTGCCAAAGAAAGATATTTACCACCTCCTGGAGAAGTCTGTTACACCCCGGTACAGCTCTTATTGTCAGAAAATTTCTGGGTTTGTTTTTACATTTTCCATATATTAAGCCCAAACATGTCTCTGAAACGTCTGTCTTTTTCTCTGGGGTCAAATGGAGAAAGGGTAATATTTCTTTCATGTTTTCATTTTATCCTTATAACACCCCTGTAGAGTAGGCAGGGCAGGCATTACTGCCCCATTTCACAGATGAGAAATCTCAGGAGAAAGAGACAGTCTAAATAATTTTTTCCAACACCACAGGATCAGTAAATGGCAGAGTTGTGTTGGAAATAGAAGCTGGCTGATTGCACATGGTATGTGGTTTGTATTCCACAAAAAAAGTCAACCCACTGTACATACCTATTGGGAAAGACTGGTCCACCTGGCTAACTGGGCAGAGCTGAGGGTCATCAGCCTCATCATCCCTCATCAAAATATGCCCCAAAGCCTACACCACTCTCTGGTGCAGTGGGGCATCAATACAGACCAATGCGTGCCTCAAGCCAAATGGTGACAGAATGGACGGACACTTCTCTGTGTCCATATGCCTTGTATTGACAAAGCTAACTTGGAGTTCCACTGAGGTGCTGTGCTCCAATCCCTGCCCTCCCGATTGCCTGTCTTCCTCAAACAATTATGAAGCCCAATGTAATCAAGAACCTGGGAGAAGTGGGGAGAAGCAGGAAGTCTATGGCATGGCCATTGACCTCATGTGGATTTGACCTGAGGTGGACAGAACAGATGTGTGCCCAAGGAATGATTCAGTGCACCCCAGGAGCTGGTCAGGTGGTAAGGGCCATAAGTGAAGAGGGCCAACAGCATCATCTGAAGGGTGGGGTTTGAGTTGGATCCAAAGGACAGGCAGGTTTTTAGGAATTAAAAAAGGATGAAGAGAGTATGGGGCACAAAAGGACTCATTTGACTGCAGAAAAGGATTTCCTTAAGGAAGTTTAGGCTAGCCAAGATGGAAGAAGGAGAAGCTGACCGCTTGCCTGTGCACTTCTGCAGCCACAGAACCTTGGAAGGAGAGCTGGGAGCACCCAGGAAGAGCAGCTAGTCCCAGGCTTCACTTTACAGATAAGGAAACTGAGGCTGCTGGTAGATTGATTCTCCTCAGGGATAAGCTTCATCTTGACAAGTATTTGACATTAAAAACAAAGAATTGCAAAACCTCTGAGCTACAAAGATGCCCAATCTAGTCCCAAACTCTAGTGCCCTCTGCCATCCCTGAACAGGCCCGAGCTTGGCAACCTCCCACCTCCTCCTCTCTAATTGGGATGTAGCTCATCAGCAGAGCTAACAGACAAAGCCCAAAGAGAGGGCCCCTGGGATGCTCTGGGCTCTATTGAGCACCTAGACTTTTTACTCCTGTGGAATGGGAGTCTATGGGGCTACAGAGATGTCACCTTTGAGGCTCTACCACTTCATTAATAAGAGCCCTGCCCCCCAATAGAGACTCTAAGTCTCCCCATAACTTGGTTGTCCATTTCCAAGAGCTGCTGGAGAAGGGCTAAGGCAATGGGAACAAGCAATCTTTAATCACCTACCATGTGCTTTGCAGGGAGCTAGGTGGCTCAGTGGGTAGAGAAAGTGCTGGATCCCCAGAATCCAGAAGACCTGAATTCAAACCCAGCTTGAGATACTCACTGGCTGTGGGACCCTGGACAAGTCACTCAACCTCTATCTGCCTAATCCATTAGAGAAGAAAATGGCAAATAACTCAAGTATCTTTGCCAAGAAAATGGCCAATGGAATCATGAAGAGTCAGACGCGAGAGGACAACCAACGTGCCAGACGCCACGAGAAATTTTGTGAAATGTTATTGGATTCTCACAACAGCCCTGGGGGTCACTTACTCCCATCTTACAGCTGAGGAAACTGAGGCAAACAGAGGCTAAGACCACACAGGCAGGAAGTGTCTGAGCTGGATTTGAATTCAGGTCTTCCTGCTGCCAGTGCTCAATCCATTTCACACGTGGATGCCTCTAACTGCTAGGGTCAGAATCCTCATCACTGCAGTCCCACGGGCATGAGCCTTTAGACTCAACCTGCTCGTCTCTGCACAGCAGACACACAGTCTGTCGTTGGCCCCCTCTTACGGAATCTCAGAGCTACCCCTCAGAGGCCATTTGCCACAAGCCACGTCCTTAAAACAACATGCTTTTACAACACAGCCTTTGCTTGGTGACCCGGACCAGAAGCCATCAGAAGGGGCTGTCAGCAACAAGGGGCACTGTGAGCTGCAAAGGAGATTCTATCTGTAAAGTGCTTAGCACAGGGCCCAGCACACAGTAGGTGCTTGATAAATATCCACTCCCATCTCCCACATGGATGGCATTCCAGTTCTCTGATATGGTTTCCTCACTGGTGAAATGGCGATGAATTCTAAGGTCACTCCAGCTCTAAGTAAATGATTCTCTATTCTGATGATGATGATGGTGGTGATATTGATGATGATGATGATGATGATGATGATGATGGTGATGATGGTGATGATGATGATGATCATGGTGATATTGATGATTGTGATGATGATGGTGATGATGATGATGGTGATGATATTGATGTTGATGATGATGATGATGATGATGATG
>CM053597.1:4839226-4855079 GCA_028646575.1 Pseudocheirus occidentalis
TGTTTGGGTTTTTTTTTCCCTGAACTCTCATAGTGAAGCCAAATTCTATTTAATGTGTACCTGCCTCTTGCCACCTACCCCACAGCCTTGGGCCATCTGCTCCAAACAGCATTTGGCACACAGTGGGTGATTAATGAATGCTTACTTAGTGATCTGTATGCTTAAAAGGAGGCAGTAAGTTACCATGGCAGCCCAAACAGTGACTACGTGAAGTGAGGCCCATAAGGCTTCCAGGCACAGAGAGATGACTGCCCTCTGCCCTCTGCTAGGCACCAGCCACAGCTGGAGCCCTCTCCTTCATTCTGGACACCTTATTTTGAGAAGGACACAGACAAAGTGCATCCATGGCTTAGCAGCAGCTGGTTGAAGGAACCAAGTGTGCTGGAGAAAAAGGACTTTGGGACCATGAGTGCTGTCTCTGGTAAAGGATGGGCTGTCACACACAGCAGGAACCAAGTCTGATCTGGAGCAGAAGTGGCAGAAAGCAAATTTAGACTTGATGGCAAGAGATAACTTCCCAAGAAAGAGAAGGGGTGGGCTCCCGTCAGTGAGGCCTTAGGACATATCACACTGGGGATTCCTTCACGTAAGACAAGGATTAGAAGACCCCTGATGTCTTCCCTTCCTTCTCCTTCCCTGCCTTTTCCCTCCTTCCCTTTTCCCTTCCTTCCCCTTCCTTTCCCTCCCTTCTATGCTTCCTTCCCTTCCTTTTCTTCCCTTCCATTCTTCCTTCCTTTCTCCCTCCCTCCCTTCCTTTCTTCATTTCTTCCTTCCTTCCTTCTTTCCTCCCTCCCTTCCTTCCTTCCTCCATCCCTCTCTACCTCCCTGCCAACTCTCAAAGGTTCTGCTTCATATTTCTCACTCCTGTAAGTCACCCTGTAGTTCACTACCCTTTTCTGAACCACACTGAAGATCAGTGTGAAGGACTGATAAATCAGGGCTGGTCCCAGAAAATAGATAAGGAAACCAAACTCCCCCCACTTTCAGCTATCTGCTCAGGCCTCAAAGAATCCCTGGAAATGTTTGTAAAGTAGGAGAAACCCAGCCGTCAGCACTCCAGTTAGTGACCGCTGCCCTGCCCCTGGGAGAAAGCTTTAGCGTTAGACTTTTTAAACCACTGGCTGCCACAGTGAGGCCCGTGTCCAGTCTCAGCCCTGTTCCTCTTTTTGTTACAAAGAGAGCCAAAACTTGAAGCACCCTAGAGGAAATCCACTGTGAGAAATCTGCCTGTACCTGTTAGTTTAGATGGAAAGGCTTATTTCTAGCCTGGCCAGGCAGACTGGGAATTGATTTGTGTCATCTGGTTTCTATGTGATTTGTTAAACAAAAACTTGAGTTAAAAATGGGTGGCCTCACCAAAGGGGGAGCTGATAGCAGCTGCCCCTCTGCCTCATCTGATTCCCATGCTTTCCCTGGAACAGGACAGCATGCTAGGGCCCACCAGGGGGTCAAGGCCCAGCCAGTCAGACCACAAGTACTCAGAGCCCAGCTGAGGAGACAGAGAATTCTGGCATGGACAAAAAGCCTGAGAGGAGGCTTCTTGGGCCCATTTGTGTGGCTCTGAGATCTGCTGTGCTGGGGCTGTAGCTGGGGCCGACACTCTGCCAACATCTGTCTCCCAGAAGTGACCTGAGCAAGGTGGACCATGTGTTTCTACTTGTGTGCTCCTCTCTCTTCCCCCACACACCCCTCTTTTAGCCTCTTCCACCAGGCACAGAATAAACCTAATCGATCGTGGCTAGAAAAAAATGGCGGCTGAACACCCCAAGGCCCAACTCAGCGTCCCTGGCACTCATCTTCCCTAATTATTGCCTCCTCTGTCATTGCCCCCAAACCTGTGAAGGACAGGGGCTGTCTCCATGTAGCACTCCCCATTGCCCAGTGAGGGGCTGGCCGGCATACCTAAGAGACGCTATGACATTCATTTATGTCTTTGCCACTTTAGGACAGAGATTCCCCACAAGCATTGGAAACAGCAACAACAACTGATAGCCTTTGTACTGCCTTCAGTAAAGCCTTCTGACTCCCTCCCTCTCCCTCCAAAGTTAGCAATTCAGGTTTTCTCAAACTCACCTCTTCCGGTTCAATCAGTTTAAACTCCATGCCACGGCCAGTCCAGGCGATGAAGTGGGAATTGGAGGGATCATCAAGGAGGGCCACCAAGAACTGCCAGAGCTGCAGTGACCCCCGCCGTTGGTAGGTGGGGCCCTCACGGTACATCCCAGGCTCTTGCTTGATATCTCCTGATGTTGAACAAAAACAAATCTCACTACACAAGAATTAGGAAGCAGGGAAATGGGCTCCCAGGATTCATGATGTCACCAGTGTGGTTTCCCTCTATAAGAGTAGAGGCAGAGAGCATCCAAGCTTGGCAATGGTATTTATCCCCAAGCATCACCCCAGATGACAGCTGGGCATTCTTCACAAACCAACAGAAGACAAGATACATGGCAGGGACTTTTTATGCAGATGCTCAGGAGACAAATTTGACCAGGAGTATGACTTGAGTCAAGTCACATGTTAATGGCCAGAACACAAATCCTGTGGGCATGAAAGTCTCTCCAGGACATCATGAATGACTGTACACAGGAGATTATTTTCCTTTTCTACCCTTCTGTTTCAGTGATCATTTTCTCAATAGGTGGCACATGACATTTCTCATTTAAAAAAAGACATTTGTTATAGTGCATTTTCATAGCCAGATTTGTTAATCCTTCCCAAAACATGGGACCTTCAAATCTTCATGCCATTCACAATTTGGGTTCATATGGGTTTATGTGATTATTATGTGAAAGAATTATTGAAAGATGGAAATAAGGATGGAAGGATGAGAAGTGGTGGGTGAATCAAGACCTGAACTGGGGAGGAAGGACAGAACAGGCATTGGCCAGCTCCCAGGACATAACGTCGGGCTATTTATAAAAACAAATTAACAGTAATAAAAAGCACTTGCTGCCCCCAACTCATCACAACCCTGCCTCCTGAAGCTGCAGCAATCAGCTAATCAGAGGGGCTCTGCTTGCCTCCTGGTGTTTGCCAATCAAGGCAAAACACGGAGGATGCTTCAGAGGAATGTTCTGTCCCTTGGCTGGTCCTCCTGCACTCAGCTCACTCCGTGGTGCAGTTGGCTGGTGGGGTCATTGTGGCCCTGCCAGAATGGGCTGGGGAGTCCATCTTCCTGGAATCCAGGGCTCCTTAGGAGAGAATGCCTGCCCATCACCACTCAGGGCTATTCTAGCAGATCACACTTCCCCAGACCCTCCAAGCCCAGAAAAGTGAGTCTCTCCATTTTTGTATGCTCTATAACTTATATTTTCAGATTCCTCAGTCCTCATTAACAGCAGAGGAGCATGCTTCCTGCCTGGCCTTATTAATTATGGGATCAGCTTCTCAAATAACAAGCTGGATATGACCATCAGGTCCACAGAAACCCTCCTGTCTACCACTCCTCTGCCCGCTGCAACAAGACAGCAAGACTTTTCCTCTCCAGTCACAGTCCAGCCATGGACCAGAACTTCCAACTGGGGGCTTATGGGAGAGGATTCTGTTAAAAGGCTTGGAGGTGTGTGATGGGTGGGGATGGGTCAAAGATTCATCCCTCTTGCTGCTGATGCCTTCCTCCCCAACTTAGCCTTTCTTTGATACGATGTTTGTAAATGCAAATATCATCACTAGCATCCAGATCCGCCTTTAAGGTTTGCAGAATGTTTCCCCACATCCCTATGAAATAGGTGCTATGATTATCTCCATTTCATAATTCATGAAACCAAGGCCAGAAGCATGAAAAGGCTTGCCAGGGTCACACAATTGCTAAGTATCCAAGGCCAGATTTGAACTCATGTCCTCCTGACCCCAGGTCAAGGGCCCATCCACCACCCTGTTGGCCTCAGACCCGAACATGCTGTTTCCCCCACTAGAATGTAAGGGTGGGGAGGGGGCTTTCTTGTTTGTTTCTGCATCCCCGGCAGCCGGGAGCACCACCAGACGCACAACAGGCCTTGAATGAAGCCTTTTCGACTGATTACAGGATTGCAATTGTCCCTGTGCCTCTTCTCGGGAAGCCAATAAGCTGAAAAAGAACATACCGTCAAACTTCTCCGGGACCACACAGGTGTCGTCATAAAACTGCCTGGGGCCCTTTTCAAACATGCAACCTGCGGGAGATAAAGAGAGTGGTAAAGGACTCGGCTGGGAAGGGTTTTCATAAGCAACATTCAAAGGCAAGGCAAGGCAAGGCAAGGCCCACCGTGTGATCTGTGCATCCCAAGCCCTTCACTGGGGAGATCCTGGCGAAAGGCCAAGGCCTTGATTGAAGGGCATCAGAGCCGTCATAGCTCCGGCCTCTTTCCTCACCAGTAACATGACCAGGTTGGGTAGGGAGAGGCCTCCAAGGGGCTTTCCCCCCTGCCCCAAAACGACCATTCCACCACTGAGACCTTATCAACTCATTCCATCAATGGACAAGTGCTAATTGAGCAACTACTACTCACTAAGCCTGTATGCATGGGACACTGTAATTAATAACAACAACTAGCCATCACAGGCTCTAAGGATTATAAAGCACTTTACATATAGGATCTCATTTGATTCATACAATGAATGCTAAGCCTATAATCTGCCTGAGGAACCTGTGGCCAGGTTTAGAAGCAAGTATATCTCTCAGTGTCTAAGGAAAAGATCCCTAAGGGCCTGGCCCATCTTTGACCATAGACTCAGAGCAGGAGGAGACACTGAAGGGCAGGGAATCTACCCCCCGCCATTTGTCAAATGCAGAAAGTGAGGGTCAGGGTCATTCAGTAACTAGCCCAGGTGACCCAGTCAGTAAGTGGTGAAGCCTGGATGAGAACGTGGACACTGACCCCCTGGCCAGTGCCCATTGTCTCTTCCTCGATTGAAGAGAAAAGCAAGCACTTTCCTCACTTCCTCTGCAGATGAGATCTCTATAGGAGTTTCAAACACAGTGGGAAGACCTTCCCTAGGTGCACCATAGGGAGAAGTGAATAAGGACCCAGGCACACGGATATTGTCTAATTCACTCCCTCTTGTTTTATAGATGCGGATGTGAAACAACTGCCCAAGGTCACAAAGCCAGTGAGTGTCAGGGTCATTATTCAAACTCAGGGCTTCTGGCTTCAAGTTTTGTATTCTTTTGACTATATCAAACAGAAAATTCAGGAGAAGAAGGGAGGAGGAAACTTGTATATGTCAATCTAATGGCTGTCTTTGGGGAAAGCAGTGGCTGGAAATTATCAGGAAAGATTCCTTAAAAGTAGATCCTGACAGGTGGAGGATCAGGTGTGCCCACCACTCACCATGCCTTCAAAGGACGTGGATGCTGGCAGGGCCAAAGGCCAAACATGCTGGTGGCCTTATACCAGCCCTGTGACACCATCAGCAATACCAGATTCAGAATGCCATTTGAACATTCTCAAGGTCCAGCTGATAACTACTTTTATTGTAAAAGAGGCCATGGGTAAGGTCCCCTCATCCTGGAGCTATTCCTCCAGAATGGAGGAAATGTTCTGTGTTTTCCTGGGGGTTGCGGGTGGGGTCAGAGAATGAGCAGACTCACCCTCTGTTCTGCTGGGGTGCACCAGGAAGCCCTCTTGCCGCATGTAAATGGAGTGGCAGCTAGGCACTTCTGAAAGGGAACATAACATTAGTCAGAGGGCATCTGGAAGGGCAGTGGGCACTAGCTTAGCACCACAAATGTAGATGAAGGAGCAACAGTGAGGATGGAGGATTCTCCATCCATCCTTCCTGATCATCATGGACACATCCAAGGCATTGGGGACACCTTGGGTGGGAGGGATGTGGAACTTTTTACAAGAGATGTGGAACATCAAACATTCATCAAAAAGCCAGTTCCTGCAACCGCCCAGCTACAATGATGGCAGCTGGGAAGTCATTACTTTATGGCACAATAGTGGCTCTATATTTTACAAGAGGAAAGTGAAGTATCAGCACTCAACTATCTGGGCAGACCCCCCCCCCATCCCGAAGATATTAGAGGGCTGGATACAGTAGGTGCCTAATGACTGCTTACTGACTGTAGTTGAGCCTCTTCATTTTACAGTTCTTGTAGGAATGAGAGCTAGAAAGGACTTTGGCCATATTCCAATGTGGGTCCTTCACTTTATAGGTGAGGGAAGGGAAGCCTAAGGAGATCCTAAGTGGTTAAGCCAAGATGAGAGCCCAGCTCTCCCAACTCCCTGCACCACATTCTCTCCTAGATACCATATCATCTTCTCATGGAATTTCCAACCCAAACAAGATGGTAGGAAGAAGGCAGTAGCGAGCTGTTTTGAATTCAATTTAATCTCTAGGAGCCCCTTTAATTATTGGTTTCCTCTATATGAATATATTGCACTCTCTTTGACATGTGGCTAAGTAAAGCCTTGCTATTGCCCATGAGCTGAGTTACCTCATGGCCACCATCATGGCAGGAATCTGCCATGGACACGATGAAACTGCTCCACATTTTTATTCATTCAGAAAGCATTTATTAGTTACCTATGTTAAAGATTTTTAGAGAGCAACATTCTACATCAATATATTAAATGATTGCCTCTCTTTTCAGCATAGTCCATGG
The DNA here is from genome assembly GCA_028646575.1 of Pseudocheirus occidentalis. Lineage (NCBI taxonomy): Eukaryota > Metazoa > Chordata > Mammalia > Diprotodontia > Pseudocheiridae > Pseudocheirus > Pseudocheirus occidentalis. Next base: position 4,845,819 of record CM053597.1, read on the forward strand.
AAAGAACATTTGACTGGTAGTTGGGGATGTTTGGTCCCTGTTGACAGTTACTCTCTGTGTGACTTTGGAAAAATCACTAAACCTTTCTAAATTTCACATTCCTCATCTGTAATGCAGACTTTGAATTTGATGGTCTTAGAGATACCCCCCTGCCTTAGGCATCAATTCCATAATTCCACTTAAAATGTTTACTCACTTACCATATGGACTCCTCCATTATGTACAAGGAAATATCACTGAGATAATTCTACCCTCTGCCTCCCTGACAACTCTTTAAGTAATCAAAGAAAGCAAAATGTAAATATTGTTATTAAAACATGAAAATTTATCCAATTTCAAAGGAGCTGCCCTGCCCAACTCTCAATGAGCCACATGGCTTCTCTCCAGGTCAATTGAGATGAATTTATACTTTTCAATATGAGTTAAACATCCATTAGCCATCAGATTCTTGTTAAGAGAATGTATTCTAACTGACTCGTTGGTGCCCAAATATCTTAAAATCCTCTGTTCAGAAGTCTACTCTGAATTTTTAGTCCACTGATGTGAGTTCATAATATTTGAAAAAATATGAACTGAACCTACAATTTCATACGGAAAAGGGACTCCCAGTGAATCAAGTCACTACCAGTGTAGAATGGCATCCACTCAGTAAATAGCTGGCTGAGGGAGTTGGGTAAGTGGCTTCCTCAAGGCCAAAAAGCACGTCTACGAGGAAGGCAGGATTTGACTCTTCCTCTTCTTGGCTCTGAAGTCAATATTCCCTGTATTCACTGTCTTTTCTTCTTCAAGAATGTGACCCATTTAATACAACTTATGCCCATTTCAGAAAAAAAGATTCCAATAATTTTCCCACACCATCTGAAGCCTTTGTCTCCCTATTTTCAGTCTCATAAGTTGATGACATGGATTCTTCACAGACAGACAACAAACAAGTAAAGTACTAAAAAATCCTCAAAATCAACTTAGTGGCCACAAAAAGGAATCAGCCATTCCAGTGGAAAGCTGAGCCCCCTCCCCACCTCATGTGAGGTGATCAGTGAATCGATGGAAGCTTCAGAAGAAGCTGCTCGTGCCCAGGGCTGGTGACCTTGTGGCTGTGTCTCTCATGGCATGAGGGTGACGACATCCCTTCTGGGCACAGTCTCTGCTCCCTGGCATTCCTGGCACAACAGAATTCCAGGGGATTTGATTCTCTTTTGAGTTCCCAAAGAGCTGAGGTCAGTGATTTCCCAAAGGCTGAATGGTGATGATCTCAGCAAGTTCCTCTGACAAACCCAGGAGGCCCCCTCTTGTGACTAGCAGCACGAATGACTTTGTCATCTCTGCTGGTCTGTGATGGTTTCATCTACTCATTTTAACACAATATGACAAAAATAATTACACCAATCACCACCCAGCTGGAGGGAAGCTGGCTAAAACAGCTTCCCAGTTCTCTCGTCCAGGGCAGGAAGGATGTGGAATGTGTCTCTCAGTTCCTGGGAGGATAAAGACCTCACCCTCCCACAGAAGAAAGGAGAAAGCTATGCACTCACCCAGTCTAACAGATTTGTGAGTTACTAGAACAAACCAAGGGAGGCCTGCTCTCAAGGACCCTCAAGGCTATTACTGGGAGGGGGTGGGGGAAAGTGTGTTCCTATAGAACTACAATAGGATCTGAGGAGCGTACACTCCAACATTTCAGTAAAGGCTGCCAGGAACAAGTGGCTCCTGAAGTCGGCCTTCAAGGAAACTAGAAATTCTTAGAGATGGGGATTAGGAAGGAGTATGTTCCAAGCATGGGGGAACCCTGTGAAAAGACATGGAAATGGGGTAAAATGCTGTGTCTGAGAAATAGTGAATGAGTCATCTTGCCTAGAATATACAGAGTGACAGGAAGTCATAGGTAAAAAGCCTGGAAAGGGAGGCTGAAGGCTTTTTGTGAAGGACTTTAAATGCCAGTGTGAGGAGTTTGTATTTGATCCCAGACAAACAAGGGAGTCATTGAAAATCCTTGAGCCAACATGTGGCATGGACAGACCTATACTTTAGAAAGATTTTTTTAGCATCCAGGTGGAGAGTTAGCAAACAGGAAAGAAGATGATGCAGAGTCCAAGAAGAAGGCTACTGCAGTAGCCCAGATGAGAAGTGACCAAACTGGAGGGACGAGGGGGCTGGGTTAGAATGAGGCATCTTTCCTGTTGATGAGCTTGTCCATGGGAGGTTCACGGGGCCTACTGAGAAAAAGTGAGCACACGAGTCAGAAGATGATGAAAGTGAAAGAAGCTTCAGAAGAGTTCTAGACTGCATCAAGAAGCTCCACTCAAGAACCAGCCTTATTTGAAACGAGGTGGGCAGATTTCAAGAAGACCAGAAGTGTAAGATCTGCAGCACAAAAGTGTGTGTGTGTGTGTGTGTTACACTGGACACATGCCATGTGTCTCAGTGAAGCAGGGGAGGTGAGCTCCTCCCAGGGCCTGGCACAGAGGACAGTCTCACACAGTTAGGGTGCTGCTTAGAGTACATCTTGCTTTTCTTCAGGGATACATCCCTAGTATTCAGCAATGGAGAGAGCCACTGTGACAGATATGCCAAAGAATCTCACAGAGCACTGGGTCTGGGTCCTCCTCCATTAGGAGCTCCCTCCCACATTCCAGGTCACCCAGACCTGGGGGATGTGTGCTTGCCAAAGGATAGGAGGGAAAAGCAGCCTCCTTTGCATCAGGCTATCAGTCAACAAGCATCTTAATCTATCAGCAAGCTCCTAATAGAGGCTACTATGTGTTGGATGCTGTGCTAAGAACTAGGGACACAGAGAGGCAGAGGATGCTTTCTTCCCTATGGGTGGTGGCCTGATGGACCATCACCAATGACCTTCCCCTCAAAAGTCTACCCTCCTTCCTGTGTGATGGTCGGAGACTCATCTTGGGAACTGGAGGTTCTTCTGCGCTAACAATCATTTCTCTCCCTAACTCGGACCTTTGAACCAGTCCAGAGAGGACTGAAAAATAGATTGAAGGAGAGTGTATGTGCCATGAAGTAACTAGTCTTGTTATTCTAAAGTGTGATCAGTTAATTTATGACTCTCAGAGTGGGTCAGACTCTAATCAGATTGTAGAAACATTTCCAAAGTGATTATTCAATCAAATGACTAACATGGTTAATTAGGAGCCATAAACATTGCTCTGAAATTCATCAAAGTAATGACTTGCCCAGAAGAATTACGGCTAATTAAATTGCCTGCTGCTTTCAAGTCTACCTTATCGAATAAAAAATCCAGCCAATGAAATTTGGCTTGGCCGCTTGACATTGGACTAAATGCTCAGCTATAACTCCCCAGTATTTTAACTGGTTCAGCAGCTGCTTCAAAAGCAAACCTTTGGTCGCGCACGCTAAAGATGGGTATTTTCTTTTGATTAAGTCATAATAGCGCAAGAGAGGGGGTTTGGATAGCCAGGTTCCCAAGGCATGGCATGAAATCCGAATTTCACTGTCTTTCTGTCTCTTTTACACACACACACACACACACACACACACACACACACACACACACACACACACACACACACCAGTACAGTTTTTAGGAAGACTGCTTTCTAATTAAAAAAATAAATGACAAGGGTGAAGGCAACCTCAAACTAAGATTAATTAAATCCGTAATTAACACCTTGATTTTTCTTACTGATGCTGTCCTCAAATGACAAATATCCCCAGTCCGTGTGGTCTCCCTTATTAGAACGTAAGCTTCTTGAGACAGGGGATGGGCGGCCTTTGGTTCTGTATTTGTGTGCCAGAACTCAGCACATGGTAGTCCTTAACAAAGCATTTTTCTCTCACTCATTTATTCATCCATTCATTCACTGACTTGATGGGCATGTCAGATAGCTATCCATCTACATATCCAGTTCTATTCACCAAATATCTCTCCATCCACCACCCCATGATCCATGGATCCAGTCATCAATACCAATGAGATGATGGGTGTAAAACATTTTTCAAGCTCTCAAGATGCCATGTAGATAACAGAAATTGTCATCATTATCATCTGTCTAGCCATCTATCCCCCCACCTAAACCGTGCATAACTTGATATCTGGCCTGTAGAATGGGGAAAGCATTTGTACTGAATTTTAATTTTAAAAAATTACAGAAAGTGTAGGTCTGGGTCATGTCACCTGTTAGAGCAGCGGCATCAAACATGTGGGCCAGTGGTCCCCAACTCTTCCAAGTGTGGCTGAACCAGGACAAAATGTAATTTGGAAATATTTAACAAAAGGAATGCAGCTACAGCAGAACATGGATAATGTTCATGTGTGATTTTCTAAGTCAGTGTGAGACCCACAGGGATCTTTGTCCCCATTTCTGTTTGAGTTGGACAGCGCTCACACAGCACTAAACTGACACATGGCAGGGTGGGGGGCATCCCTGCTCTATAGTGAACATATGAGTAAGGGGTTCTATGTGTGGCTCTCACTTCCCTACCCACTAAACCAACCCTGAGTCCTTCCAATTCCAATGCACAGAGGCTGTGTTGGGCTTCATAGATCTATCACTGGTCACAGATGAGCTGGTCACAAATGCACAGCTATCCTAAGCCAAACAGAAATTCAAAGCAGCGAGCTCCTGGGGACCCCATCCATGATGTCTTTCCAGTGTACTGAACATGCAGGAGAAGGTCCCATTTCATCAGCCTCCTCCTCTGCCCTCCCTAACATGTTAGTTTTACTAAAACTTCATATATGGAAAGGGATGAAGGCACAATGTTGTCTCCTCTTTCCTTGCCCTGTACTTTGTGGTTTTATGAGATAAAGAACGAAGGCTCCAGGATCTTCTCTCGGGGTTCATGTCTTTACTGGAGGCTCAGGTTTGTTCCCAAGGGCTTAGCTGGGAGAGAGCAGATACCCCACTTCATCCTTGGGGCCCCACTGCTCTGAAGTTTCTCTAAGCCTGTTTTGGCTCAAGATAAAAAAATCTTCACCTACTACCTACTAGCTAAGTCAGTTCTACAGGCAGAGCTGCAAAAGTCTCTTCACTCTCATCACCTGGGAACTGAGGGTTCAGTCCAGGGATGGTTCCCAAGGCCTGATGTCTCAAGCCCCCAACTCTCTGCTATGATCACCTCAGAGCTAAAACGGTTACTCCATTAGGCCTGCCTCCCCTCCTCCAAAGCAGTTTCACACGAGCTGCTGCCTCGCCTCACTGCCCTCATCCTTTCCTTGGCCATGATTTGGTGTATTTTTTTTTAATGCAAGGGAAGGGCTTTGCAAATATTGATTCCTGCAAGCTTCAGCTTCCCGGTCCGTAAAATGATCTGGGAAAATGCACTCGGCTGACAACACTGAAGGAATTTTTTCTCTCAGTGCCTGAACAATAACTCAGCCCAGAAAAGGTTCTGTCTAGATATGAGGCCATCATGGGTAAAACTAATGGAGTGAGACTACAAATTAGCTACTTGATTGCTCTAGGCCTCAATCTCCTCATCAGTAAAATGGGGCTAATCATACCCACTCTGCCTACCTCACCAGGTTTGTTGTGAGGCTTAAGGGGGTGAGTGCAGCTAAAGCTATTTGCAAACTTGAGAGCCCTGTCTAAATGTCACATCCCTTCAGACCCCTCCCACCTTCCTCCCATGGCTGCCTAGACTGGCACAAATATTTAACAGAGAGGTATTGGCGCTGCATGTTCAGGAGCAGGACAACATTTCAGGACGGTCTCTCCCTGGGTGGCCCAGCATGGATATCCACTTTCCTGAGGTCAACAGCCTCTGGGCCCCTTCAAGGAATCATGTATGTAAATGGATAACACAAATATACGGGACTATAAATGAAGTCAACTGTCCTGAAACAGAGTCATTAAGATATCATTTATTTTAGGAAGCAGCTGGGAGGTACAGTGGATAGAGAGTGAGGCCTGGAGTCAGGACACCTGATTTCAAATCTAGTCTCAGACATTCACTAGAGGTGTGACTCTGGGCAAGTCACTTAACCCTGCTTGCCTCGGTTTCCTCATCTGTAAAATGAGCTGGAGAAGGAAATGTCCAAAGTATCTTTGCCAAAACAAAACAAAACAAATGGGGTGATGAAGAGTCGGATGTGACTGAAAAAAAAAATACGACTGAACGTCTTTTTCAAAGTTTATGAGTTCCAGGTTAAGAAGCCAGGCTATAGGCAACGCAGCTCTCACAGAACCAGGGTCCACTCAGGATGCCTGACACAAGGCGGAGGGAAGGAGAGAGCTTTCAAAGCTAAAAAAGCATTTCTCTACATTATCTCATTGGAGTCAGGAATTAAAATTTTACTGGTGATTATTCTAGTTTCTGAGATTAGTGCCAGGAGTCAGAGGTGAACAGAGTTGCCCCAGGTTCCACAGCTGTTAAATTGATAAAGGCAAGATTGGAACTCAGATCTCCATGCTCTGCACCACCACACACCAAACCTTCGCTTCTACTTCGTGCAACACACGTGCCCCTTGTCAAGAGCCTAAGGCTGGTGGTGCTGGACTGCCTCTAGCACCTTGATGACCAGGTGCCACCATGCTGGTCTAGACTAGAGCATCTCCCAGGTGTGCAGTATCACCAACAACTGATGGTCTCGAGTACAAAGTTAATCATGTTGGAAGGACGGAAAATGTCAGAAAGTTGTATCCTAAAAAGGGAAACTCACTTTGTGCATCTCACAAGGATTGGGGGTGGGGGATACAAGAAATGATTAGCATTTCTCGACACTCAAACCAACAGAAGCCAGTCTGTGAAAGAGTGGGCTTGAGAAGTTGGCCCTTGTTTGCTCAGGGTTTATCTTTGGCCCTTCTGTACTCCCAGGCTGTGCTGGAGCCAGGATGGAGCCCGGCAGCAAATGCCAGAGGCTTTCTGTTTGTTCTGTCACACCAAAAGCCTCCAGCCCTGCCTTGTCCTCCTGCCTCCTGCCTCCCTCCTTCCCTCATCCCTAACCACATTCATCTCCACCATACTATCTGCTTTCAACATTAATAACCCTAATAAACAGCTTCCCATAACTTTGTTATCTGGTCCAACAGCATAATGCCTTCTCTGTGCAGAACACCTCCTCCTAAGCTAACCTAGCAGTGGGATTACAGGGAGTGGGGGCTCAGCGGGTTTTTTGCCTTCCTCTGACCCTCTCAGCCCTCCCCACGTAGGGAGCAAAGGAGCTCATATCTGAGGGGTTCTTTACAAACCCTCATGTGATACGTAAACCTGAAGGACTTCGCTTACTGCAGATTTCTGCTATTGCCCACACAGCGAGGTTTACTGAATTCATGCCACAGATAGACGAAAAGGTCAATGAACTAACGGAAACAGAATTCCATGATCTTTTCACAAAAGGACAGAGAGCAGAAAGCCTGACCACTTGTCTCCTCTGAAACACTCTAGGGAAACAGAGATTGGCCAGTGCAGGCCAGGGGGACATCACCAAGAGGACAGCTTGTGGGCAGCCACCTCCTCTGCCCAGGCCAGGGCAACAGACGCTTAAGTTACCTAACAGAGCTCCCTGGCTCATGGACAGAAAGGGCAGGGGTGTGTGTGTGTGTGTGTGTGTGTGTGTGTGTGTGTGTGTGTGGTGTGGGCATACATGTCTGGTGTGTGTGGTGTCTGGTACGTGTGTGGTTGTGCATGGATGTGTGTTGTATGTATGTGAATGTGGTATGTGTGGTGTGTGCATGCATGTCTGGTGTGTGGTATGTGTGTGGTATGTGCTTGTGTGTGGTGTGTACATGTGTGTCTGATATGTGTGTTGTGTGTGGTCGTGGCATGTGCATATGTGTCTGGTACATGTTTGTCACATGTGGATTGTGTGGCATGTGTGTGCATGCATGTCTGGTATGTGTGTGGTGTGTGTGGTTGTGGTGTATGGATGTGTTGTGTGCATATGTGTCTGGTATGTGTGGTGTGTGTGTGCGGTTGTGTGTGGATGTGTGGATGTGCATGTGTGTGTATGTGAGTGTATTGTGTGTCTGTGTGTGTGGTTGTGGTGCACGGATGTGTGAGCTGTGTGTATGTGAGTGTGGTGTGTGTGTGTGGTATGTGCATATGTGTCTGGTATGTGTGGTGTGTGTGGTTGTGGTATGTGGATACATGTGCATATGTATGTGAGTGTGTTGTGTGCCTGCCTGTGTGTGTGGTGTGGGTGGGTGTGGTTGTATGTGAATATGTGCATTGTGTGCATGTGAGTGTGTGTGTGTGTGCAAGTGTGCACATGACCATGTGAGGGCTTTTTGCTTGCTTAAGGCTTCTCTTTCACCTTCATGAATGTGTATATGTATATGTTTCTACGTGCAGATATATATATATACACACACACACAAATTCTGTTTCTATGTATCTATAAACCATATACTTAGTAACTGGCATAAGTGTGATATATATTACATAGTCTATAAATATATACACACCCACATATGTATGTATTATTAATATATACTCACATCTAAAAGATGTATATATGTAATGTATAGATATATATGCATTGTAGCTAGCATATATGTAACATATTACAGATGCTGTATATATACATACATGTGTGTATATACACATGCATAGAGAATACACAGATGTATGAATGTATATATATACTCAAATAGAAAAGATCTATATAACTATCACTTCTATGTATACACATATACTCTCTTGTACGTGTCACTGTAGCTAGCCTATGAGACACAAATTAGATAGTGTGTGTATACATATGCACACATACATACATGTATTTCACACAGATGTGTGTGTGTGTGTGCATGCTCAGTTTGACCTCTCTCTGCAATGAGACCCACACTGGAAGCTAGACCAATTAAGAGAACAGACCCACATTCACAGTCCAGCTAGGATTCATACTCTAGTAAAAAATAATAATTAGAAATAATTATCATCAGCCGCTGGGCAAAAGCAGGATGGTGGAAAATACCCACTATTAAGTCATTCCTACTTCCAGTGAAAATATTTTGAGCTTTGCCCCTAACTCTAGTGTGTTATCAGAGGCCAATGCCACAGGTCTAGAGCCGCCTGCTGTTACACATATGGACACTGAGGGAGCCGCGTGGCTGAGCCTGCCTCTCAGCAGCTCTCCAGGACCGTAGTCCCAGAACTACAGCTCCAACCCAGCGGGGATATTTCCCCCAAGGATTCCTCTTTTCTGACGAGATGGCAGGCGGACATCTGAAACCAAACCAAAGCACAAACCTACAACAAGCATCATACGGGAACCTGAGGCTTAAGGAGAATCTGCCTTGCCTAGAGGGGCAAGACTAATGACGGCTGTGGACAGGGTGGGAGCCT
>CM053597.1:4865234-4876065 GCA_028646575.1 Pseudocheirus occidentalis
GGGAGGGGTCTTACAGTGGGATCAATGTTCTGGGCTGGGGGGTAGGGGCAAAAAGGGGAGAAAATCTGTAACTCAAAACCTTGTGGAAATGAATGATGTAACCAAGAAAATAAATTAAAATTAAAAAAAAATGATGTGCAAGACAGTGTGGTCTGGGCAGGGCATATGAATAATAGAACCAGAGGCCTCCTAGCATGCTTTGGGGCCAGAGCCTCAAAGATATGATATATGCATGCACACATGTGTGTGCACACACATATATGTAACATGCATGTATGTGTGTGCTTATACACCTGTGTGTGCACATATACATGCATTTTCATCAATGACATGCTTCTCCATCATCTCTAAAGGTAGAAGTTTCTGCTGCTAATAAAGATTACTTACTTTCCTTTCCAGACACCATTTTAAGCATCAGCAGAGAACACAACCTTAGCTCATCAGAGGCACACTCAAGAGTCCTCAGAAAGGTGTCAGGGACGCTCCCAAGAGCCCAGAGCTACATCCAATATGAAGCCATTTCAATGGGAAAACCCAAGAAGCGCCCAAAACAACAATGCACAACCACCAAAACTGCCCTTTGGATCCCATTCTTCCATCCTTGTCACCTCAGTGCAAGACAAGTCCTACTGTGTTCACTTCACAGATGGGCAAAGTGAGGCTTTCCAAAGTGGATATGACTTACTCAAGGTCACACTTTTAGCACGGAGCTGGCCATACTCAGCGATGGCTTCTGGCTTCCAGTCTAGAGCTGTTTGACTCCCAGGTATTACTCTAATACTTCAGCATGTCCCAGAGGGGACTCCATGTTCTCTTCCAGGGGCCTGTCCACACTAAGCCAGATGAAGACCCATCAACACCCGGAGTGCTTCTCATTAGACAACCTGCTGAGCTATATTCCAGGAAGGCAATGAGCAGAACTAGCCACCAAGAGAGGTTTTGGGAGCCATTTTGTACCCAGAGGTCCAAGGGTCACATTGGTGGAGGGAATATCCCACAGTGATAAAGCCATGGGTCTCCTGAAGTAGGAGAAGCAGTGGGGCATGGCAAAGACCAAGAGACTGGGCGCTAGGGACCTGGTTTTGAATCCTGTTGCTGCCACCTACTACCTCTATGACCTTGGGCAAGTCACATATCTCTGGGCCTCAATTTGTTCAAATGTATAAAGGAAGTATTAGACTTTCCAATCTGGAAAGTTCCTCATGATTCTACAATCCCATGATCTATAAAGTGCAAAGCTGGGAGGAGCATTTCATATACCATCTATACACACAGAGAAAACACAGTAATTCAATCTAGGCCATGACCAATGGCCTTCATTCAAGTGATGGTCATACATGGGCCGTCAAGGTAAAAAGAGTGGCTTACCTGAGTCATAGGCAAAGTCTCTGGGTTCCTGTTTAATCATCAGAGGTGGGGGGAAGTTGGGGTTGGCTGCACTGCCCACCAGGGTGGTGTGTTCATAAACTGGATCATGGTACTCCTGCTTAAAACCTTGGGGCGGGAAGGGAATGTTTGGCTCAGACATCTGGCGTTGGTACATTGGACGTCCTTCCCTCGGCATTGTAGGCAAAGGTGGAAAGGAATTACAAGGCTCAGAAAGCTGGCGTCGAAATCTAGAGCAAAAGGCAGAGTACAATGAGACCACCAGGAACTAACTTCAGGAGTGTATTTGGTCAAGATGGTGCTGGGAGACTTGGGATCAATTCTACACACATGGCATCTCTCACCAGAGGAGAGGCAGGAAGTAACCAAGTCAAGGGAAACTGACCAGTGAACAAATTCAAGTCCATTCATTGGATTAAACACCTATAAGGGTCCAGGTAATGTGTTGGATGCTGGGCACACAAAAGCCCTCGAGCCGCTTCCATTTAAGTGGGAGAAACAACAGGAATGGAGAAAAGTCAAACATTATAAAGTCATACAAAGCCAATGGGAAATAAGGACGCCATTCACCAGACATGCCGTTCTGCTTCCCACCTCTTGGTGAGCAAGTCAGGTCCAATGCAGGGAATGCTTCCCTGCTCTCTGCTTCCTGGAATCTCTAGTCTGACCCAGGCTCTCCTCAAGAGCACTCTGATAGGCCGCCCTTCCTTCCTGACTGTGGTGAGCCTGGCCAATCACTTCCTCTATGACTTACCGGGGTATGGGCTGCTTCCCACAGCAGAGGGAAAATGCTCCTGGAAGGCAGAGCCTATGGATTTTATTGCATCTCTATCACCTAAAGCTGTGAACAACACATAGTAGGTGTTTCATAAAGGCTCACTGACTTGAACAGAAACCGCTAGCCACAAGAAATGGAGAGATCAGGAAGGCCCTTGGGGCATAACCAAATGACCTTCTAGCGACCACTGGCAAAGGAAGCAAGTTACCCAAACCCTGATGCCCAAGAGCTCAGCCCTTTGGGAAATGGCACCTGCAAGAATTAGTTTGCTTGACTTTACTCACGTTGGTTACAAAGGTTTTATCCTTATTCTGTTTTGTTTTCCTCCCAATGGTGGGGAAAGGTGAAAAGAAGCAAAAACACATTTTTATTAATTTGGAAAAATAGTTCTTTTTTTTTTTTTAAGAAGGCAAGTTTCTGATGCATAGGGACAGCACTGTTCAGTATATTCCATGACAGTGGCTGGAATTCAGTAAGTGTTTCATGAACACTGTGTTAAGAAGAATCCACAAGTGCTTGGAAATATTACCAAGCCGTAAGAAGAAAAAATGTCCCACATTTGAAAGACACTTCAATTAATAAACTCCACTACAACACACCTGAGACTGCTGTTTAGAAGCTAACACGGCCACCCCAGCGAGCCAGATGGAAATCTGAGGAAAGGCAAGAAAGGGCCAGGATAGAGAATCCATGTCTAAAAGGGAACTCCCTCAGGGCGGCCAAGGGGCACAGTGAGTAGAGCACCAGCCCTGGAATCAGGAGAACCTGAGTTCAAATCTGGCCTCAGACACTTAACACTTACTAGCTGCGTGACCTTAGGCAAGTCACTGAAGCCCAATTGCCCTGCCCTACCCCCTCCAAAAAGAAAAATAAATAAATTAAAAAAAAATAAAAGGGAACAGCCTCTTGTCACCCTGAGTGCCCTGGCAGAAGAGGCCTTCAAATTCTACCTACCCCCAGCAAAACAACCCGATGGGTTCCATGATGTCCCCCATAGCTGGGTTCAGTGACACACCCTGAACTTCCCTGACCTCTTTTATTTCATTGGGCCACGACAGATAATGGAATCGTAAAGGACAGTCAAGGAGAGCACAAGATGACTGACAGTCAGCCAAAGCAGAGCGCCAGTTCAGGGGTGACAGTTCAGAGGGAGGGCAGCGTCCTGGTGGTGAGGAATCCAGTTATCCACCTGAAACATGCCTTCTGGTAGAGATGGAGCTTTGGGCTGCTTCCTCCAGGGACACGAATGTGAGGCAAAAAGGACACAGACCCTCAAGTTCCCTGACCAAGACTAACTGGAAGGAAAGCACAGGCTCTGGATCCTTGTACCAGCTCGGGGAGTCCAAAGCCGGCCAGGTAGGGCTCTGGCTCTGGTCGGCACCACAGGGCTAGGGGAATGTGCCAGGGTATGGGCCCAAGGAAAGGAGGCAGGGTATTGGCTGGCAGGCCACCAAGCATTCCCAGAGTTGGGTGGTGGGGCCTGCTTGGGGACACAGCTCCTCAGAGGGGCTGCTTCCAGACCATCTTTGCCACTTACAACCAAGGGGTTGGTGCTTTCTGGCCCTGGCTCTCCCAAGAGCTCTTCCAAGCAGACATCCGGCTTCGGAGGTTGGCAGCTGGTTCCGGCCTCCACACGCAGGGAGGGGGCCAAGGGAAAGGACCTGCACCTACCCTGGTGGTTCCGGGCCGGCTGTTCCTGGTCTCAAACACTCAGTTTTAAGTAGAGACACTAAAATGAGCTTGGCGAAGGGGATGTCGCTGCCGGGACTCAAGCCTGCTCAGCAAACCGTGTAACAAGGAGGTTCTCCTGCGGTGCAGTGCTTACTCGCAGCTCAGCTTTCTATCACATTTTGTGGCCTGGAAAAGACTCAGGGGCGGCTAATGCGACTATCATAATGCCTCTTTTAGAGGCAGATACAGGGGGAACAAGCATAAAGGCACCTGTCCAGTGAACAACCCGGTAACAAAACGGGAGCACCCTGCACACGTAGGCTGTGGCCCCAGGTTCTAACCCCACGCTTCCTGCGAGACCCTCTGGGCCCTAGAGTCCTCTTCTCTGTGACCTCTACTGATCCTTTCATCAGCAGAACTTAAAGAGTCCCTGATGGGAATCCAGAGAACATCAGGACGATGACCGGAAATTCTGACCAAGCGGTCCCAGCCTTATTCTCCCCACTGGGGGAAGAAATAAACAGGGCAGTGACCACCAAGAGGCAGGATGGACGGCAGGGACCAAAGGGCCACCGGTCAGTCCTGTACGCCTGTTCTCCTCTAAGATGTGCTGGAGAGAGCAGAAGCTTCTCCAGGGCAAGGCTGGGTTGGTCTGAGTCTCTGTCTGTGTCCGCAGCACAGTGTCTAGCAGATAGGGAGAGCTTAATCATGTTAATGAACTGAATCCAGTTGATGGCACTGGGGCTGAGTTTGGAGGAAGAATGCAATGAGTAAGCACTTATTGAGGGCTAGTTATGAGTCAGGCCCTGGGCTAAGGACCCCCTTACATTCCAAGGACAGAGACAACACTGTAGCAACTTCCTGTGAATAAGGCCTATGTAGAAGAGACCAGAGGTGACTGCAGAGGAGCCAGTATTAACCCTGGAGGGGGCAAGGGCACATCAGGAAAGCTTTTCTGGAGAACAAGGAGTCTGAACTGAGTCTTAAAGGAAGTCAGGGTAGCTAAGAGGCAGAGGTAAGGAGGGGAGAGTGCATTCCAGGAACAGAGGACTGTTAGGGCAAAGGCCTGGAGGTGGGAGATGGATTTCTGTGCAGAATTCCAATTCTGCCCTTATTTACTAGCTATGTGAACTTGTCATTAACTGCTCTGAAGCTCAATCCTTCCCCTAAGCTGAGAGATGCATGGATCCAGTGTTCACAGGAAGACACAGACCTAGCTGTGTGTATACCCCCAGCACAGATGAAGAGAGGTGTAGACACACATTAAACAGTTTAATAAGATAATCTAAAGGATAAACGAAGTCATTCACTTTCAGAGCAGAGAAAAACCAGTTTTTAAAAATACTTCTCACTCAAAAAAAAAGGAAAAATAAATTAATTTAATTGGATAGAATTGGAAGTAATTCTTTCACAAGAAACCTATGACGATGGTAGAGCAAGGTCATTTCTGAAGACACACTCCCCTGCCCACGGCCAACAAGTCATGGTCTTGGTGAGCATGCAGCATTAGGAGAGCTGTGGGGGAGCCTGCGTCTGAGGCCTTCCCCTTCTCCTTCTTCCACCACCTCCCACCTGCAGGGAGAGAGAGACTAAGCAGGGCTAGGTCTGCCAAGCACTTCTGTGCCTGAAGCCTTCAGGCCACCGTTACCTGTGGTCCATTGGGTAGCTGTTGTCCTGGATGGGTTGGGATGGCGGGAGATGAGCAGGAAAGGCCCGATCGGGCTTTGGGGTATGAGCTGCATTCGGGGAAGCATGATGCAGGGGAGACACAGGAGTGCTGGACGGCGTTGGGGGGTTGGAGGGCCTCATTCCCACTTGTGGCTTCTGATCATAGGCACTAGAGGGGAACAAACAGGAGCGAGATTTGGTTTCTCTGCATGGAGAAAGGAAATGCTTCTACTGTAGAGAAAGAAATTAGTCTTCCTGACATAAGGACCCACTAAAGAGACAGTAGGGCCCTTTCTGCCACACTGTGGGGCCACACTCCCCACCACCCTGGCAGCAGGACCAAAGTTTCACAATAAATAAATAAAATATCTCTATCAGGTCCACAGATCACATTCTGCTAAGGACTTCAAAGGGTATTGTGGGAAAGGGATAATGTGGGCTGGAGATTATTCAACATTATCTTACAAAGGGGGTGTGTGTGTGTGTGTGTGTACACGCTCAAATTTGATGGCTTTCAGCTGTTCTTAGAAGCTTTGGGCTGGAGGGTTCATGGAGGGGTCTAAGTGCTCTGCTCAGTGCATGCCCTTGCACCCAAAGGTTCTGAGCTGCCCCCCGGCCTCTCAGGGCTCCAGATATGGCCCTTTTGTCTCTAGCCTGGCTGGCTGCACCCCTTACCTGACATTGTAGAGGCACTTTTCTCCATAGCTGAATTTAAAGGGCTGTTCTTGACTGCAGGCCGAGCCCAGCTCTGAGCACGGGCTGTGGGGCTCTTTCTTGATTTTCAAGGGGAGGCCATGAAAAGCCACTGGGGAGAAAGAGCAAACAGACAAGAGACAGAAGGCAAATGTGGTTAAGCTGGGATCAAAACCATATCCCTCAGTGCATCCCTCCACTTGGTCAAAGTGTCACCCATATGGGAAAGCTGATGCTTGGCCAGTAGAATACACCAAAGAAAAAAATGGAGACAGACAGGAGGAAGGGATAGAAAGACAGAAAGGAAGAGAGACAGAGACAGAGACGGAGACAGAGACAGAGAGACAGACAGAGAGACAGAGTGAGAGACAGAGACAGAGAAAGAGAGGAGGGAGGGGGAGAGAGAGGGAAAGGAGAGCAAAGGAGGGAAGGAGGGAGAGGGAGAAAGGAAGAGATTTCTTTGGACGTTAATGGAAGAAATGAACCCTGGTTTAATCTAGTCTGATCTATCATCACTTTCCTCATCAGAGTGAATGGTACCCGAGTCCTATCTCATCGCTCCGGAGAAGGCAGCCACCCTCACAGAGGTGTTGGCATCCCTGCAGTAAACAACGTTACAAGCTGGCGACTCCACTTACTTTCCAGGAAGAAAAACCCTCCTAGTAAATGTCACAAGTAGCTTGTGGATGACAGCATGACAATTCATTTCAGACATTACAATTTTAAGTATAAGTGAGTAATTAATTTGTTAAATAGGATCAAAGTTGAACACATTCAAATTTCTGTCTCTGGTGGGTATAAAATCACCAGTTTATTCTAAAGTCTGAGAGCATTTCACAGTAATGCTTGATGCAGATCAGCATTTGAGGGGTGTCAACTGTTTTCCAGACACTGACCCACTGGACCTTGCCCATCGTTGGGGAGGGAAGGGCCAGGGTCATCACCATTTCCAAAGGAGGAAGCTTTGGAAGGTGCCATTCATTGCCTAGGTCCCACAGCTGGTCACTGGCTGAAGCAGGATTAGAACCTAGGTGTTTCTGCCTTTAGCTGTGGCCCACTGTCTCCTGAACCAGCCCACCTTCTCAACACCATACACGCCGTCATTCTGTAGGGACCCGCTGTGGGCATCAACCTCCTTTCAAAGAAAGCGTTTATCTAGGATGACTACAGTGCACAAGGAATTCCCTTATGCCAGCAAGGAACAAGCAAGTTCCATTATGCGTCTGCTAGATTAAATCTAATTTAGGGACATGTTCATTAAGAAGTTCTCAGGCTCTGTTAAATTTCCAATATGGCCCTAAGGGCACCATTTTTATCCAAGTCTAAGCACAAGTTAATTTTAAGACACTAACTGAATAAAGGATCAGGATTCTCTAAGTTAGTGGTAGACCAGTGAACAGTGTCCACAGGAAGGATGGACATACAGACCACAGACGCTGGAAAGCATGGGCACAGCAGGCCCCAGGCTTCTTGGGATAGTCCAGGATACCCAGAGGAAATCATTACAATCAGTGAATCAACTGAGATTTATTAATTAAATGCCTACTGTGTGCCAGTCACTGAGCATACCAAAAACAGAAAAACACAGACCTTGTCCTTAAGGAGCTTACAGTCAAACGGGAAAAACAAGGAGCAAATAATTAGACATAAAGTCAGTAATAAATTGGATAAATACGAAGTAACAGAAGGGGGCAGGACCTGGGTTCTATGAAGAAGGGCTGAGGAAGGCTTCCTGGAGGAGAGGGATGTTAGCTGGGACCTGAAGGAAGCTGAGGGCTCAGCGGTCAGAACAGAGGAGGGAACAACGTGTTCCACACTTCCGGGGACAGCCAGAGAGAATGGTCAGAGGTAAGAGATGGAGGGTCCTGCCTGTGCAATAGCCAAGAGGCGCTGGGGCTAGGAATGATCTTCTTAACCCATGGCTGGAGGGTTAGCCTGGAGCAGGCCCTTGCACACCCACTCTGGAGTCTAAACATGTTAGACCCCCTTCTCCTAAATGTAAATGAGAACAAGCATTGATCAAGCACCTACTCCAGGCAGAGCCGTGTGGCGGGAGGCTGTGGGACTCCTAATGCCTCCAGAGAGTGGGCAGAGATCCAGGAGGGTCCACTTTATCATGCACCCATGCCGCTGGTATGTCCAGTCTAACAAGCATTCCCCAGAAGAGCTAGGTGGCATTATTAGTCAAATCAGGAATGCAAATCAGTCTATATACATATATATGTATGTGTATGCATGTGATACACAGTACAATTTTAATGTTTCCAACGGGAGTCTCTCTCTTTATTGGTACCAATTCTCTAGAACAAAAATGTTTAATTGGGGGGGGGGAATTCACAGTCAACAATGAACCCAAACATTTCATCATCACACTGGAATTCTTTCTGGTACTTAGTCTCCAGTGGGAGATGGTCATGGGAAGGGTGCCATATGGACAGCCTGGGCTGGGAGGGAGGAGCAGGCGCTAAGGTGCAAACACTGGATGGAGAGGACCAAGGCACAAAGCTCAGCCCCATTGCTGTCCGTATAACGGATGTGTGCAGAACATTCTGAAAACCTTAAAGCATCAGCTATGCAGCCTGAGTTGTAGGTGTTGTTGTCATTATGGTTTACCGATGTGATCTTGGATACTTATAAGAAACATGGCTCAAGAGAGAAAGAGAAGGAGGAAGAAGAGAGGAAGTGGAAGAGGAGGAAGAAGAGAGAAAGCAGAGAAGGGAGGAAGGAGAGAAGAAAATGGGGAAGAGGAGAGAAAGAAGAGAAGGGAAGAGAGAGGAAGAGAAGAGCCACACTGGAACACGGCGGGCGTTCTAGTGTGCAGCTCTGCCGTGGCCACCGTGTCTTCCGAGGCAGAAGGAGAGGCTCAGACTACACAGTCTTTGAGGTTTCTCCTCCTCTGTCTAGGACACATGGCTCTTTCTGAGTCCGGTTGCCAAGCGCAGAATGAGCCGCATCCTTTACTTACCCTCTATAGCTTTTTGGCTCAGTCTCCTTGTGTGTATAAGGAGGTGTCAGAAAGAAAGACTCTGACATTGGCTCTCTTGGGCCCTCTACCCTCTTAAGGCCTTGGTTCCCTCATTCAGAGAAAGAAGGATTCTACAGAGAGGCCCCTGCAGTCCCAGACTAGGTCCGATTCTCCGCCTCTGAAGCTCTGCCCTTGCGGCCTCATTTGACGGAGGGCAGGGTTGCCCTCTCTGTTCCCTTGAAGCACTGGGCCTGGGACCCCGGAGGGCTTGGCCGGCCCCTCTGCCCCTCTCTCCTCCCACCAGGCCTCAGCAGCCGCTGACAACAGGCGCTTTTCCAGCTTGTGAGCAGGACTGTGAGTGAGAGCAGCACATTCATTTCCTACAATTTGCTTTACCTTCCCACATGGAGTTGGTGCATGTAAAAGGCTGTTAAGTACTAAATTATTCCTTATCAAATCACCATCATCTGGAGTCATGATCAACACTAATTAAATTACTTCTCCGAGCCCGGCTCCAGCCTGCTGCTGCCTCTCTGCTTCGATGACTGGTGAAAGGCCGCAGGCCCCAGGCCTTGGGGGCCTCCTCTGCAGGACAGCCTTTCCTTTTCCTTCTCAGGGGGGTCAATCAGGCCAATGCTCCCATTTCCTGTGGCCAGGGAGATGCTCTCCTCTGTCTTCGCCAGCTGCTGCTCACCAAACAGATCCCCACTCTCCTCTCAGATGCATTTTCCAAGCCAAACTTTGTCATCCATAAGGCCTCCGCAAAGGCCTATTTTAGGGAAAAGGAGCCGTCGGGTAGCCTTTTTCCTCTGATGTCTGCTTGACCTTTCCAGCCACATCTTAGAGCTGACTAATGATTACTGCATTATTCTAACTATCAAGCCCGAGGACTTCAAAATGCCAAGCCCTAAAGAAGCTGCACTTACCCTCAAATGAGCCACATCTACCTGCCAAGTTCACTTGGGGTTAGTTTCCCTTTTAAAAGCATTTTCTAAAGCTTTGTAATTGTTCACATACCCTAATTTTCACATTTTGAAATGACGAAGCCTGAGCCAGGCTCCATTCTTCCTGAAACACCAAGATCTGTTCAACTTTCCAAGTAAAAATAGCCTAGCACCCAACCCCAAGCCCAGCGATGGGAGGAGCACCATGAAGAAGCAGACTGAAGGCCAGACTGTACATACATAAAGTGAATGAATGGAGAACGAAGCCCACAGAACACAGAATCTAGCCAGCACTTGCAGGCAGAGGCCACTTTTTTCCGCAAAGGGACTCCAGGTTGTGCAGCTTAGACTCGACTGTCTAATTCTGGTACTGAGGAACAGTAATTAATAAATACTTGAACCAACATTTTGGTTTTCTTTCTACTGTGAAGAAAAATCACTTCATAAAGAAGAACCAGCAATGAGAAGTGTTGCCTGAATCTGGGTCACTGTTGTGAACACCAGACATGAAATTCAAGTGTACAGGAGTTCACCTTCCTTTACTTCTGAGCACTGGGGACAGGGAGGCCTCCTATGCTTCCAGCAACCCTAGAAATCTAATCAGGGGACCACTGGGGATGGCCAAAGCCCTTTCCCCAGTAAGAGATCCTAGCCAGGGCTCAGACTGACATGATGGTCACTCAAGTACTTCAGACTTCTATTTTGTTGTTCTTGTTGTGGGAAGTC
>CM053597.1:4876165-4894103 GCA_028646575.1 Pseudocheirus occidentalis
AAAAAAAAAAAAAAAGTCCCTCCCTTAGTGCAGATTGTACTCCATTTATAACTTACACTCTTTCCAGCAGCTCAGAGAGGTAAAATGCTTGAACAGTGCCCCCCCCCACACACACACCACCACCACCAGGCAATCAGAGCTCGCATTTATCCAACGTGTGTTATTTCACTTGCTCCTCAAAACCAACTTGCAAGGCAGCTCTTTTCTCCACTTCACAATCGAAGAAATTCATGCTCAGTGACCTGATCAGAGCCACAGATCCAGTGACTAAGGCAGCGTTTGAATTGAGACCTTCCTACCTCCAAGCCCAGCGCTCTTCCTACTCGGCCACACTCGTGGTAAGACTGCATCTCCAAGTTCATCCAGTATATAACACTCACTGACAAACCAGCGTTGGAGGCAGAGCTGTAGACAGCCAAGATCAGAAAAATCTCTGGTCTACTTCCAAGGCTCCGGCTTCCTCGCTTCAGGAGCCCGGGAAACTCAGCCTCCTTTCTGAATCTCTGCGCCTTCATCTCTCATATGGGAATCTTGCTGTGTTTTCAGAATCCAAGGGCCCCCTGCCCGGTGAATGGCCCCTGATCAGCAAAAGAGTGCTGGAAACAGGGAGACTAGGGTAGAGGCGTTCTGGGAGCACAGACTCAAGTCGCTAAAGGGATCACAAATCTGATTGTTCCTCTTGGTCCCTTGTCTTCATCTTTCTGCACAACTTTGTTTCCCTTAGTATTTTACAATAATGTGTCTGATCATTAAGAGCATTTTAAAATTATCCTTACTATATTCCACCAATGGGGGAAGTCTATTTGGGAGAGGAATAAAGGAAGTAAAATCCCTTTTAGAACAGTTGTTCTCAACCTTCCTAATGCCCAGACCCTTTAATATTTGTATGTGGGCATATCTGTATGTGGGCAGACCCACCTGGAGACCGATTGAGGAGTGGTGTCTCGGTTCCTAAGACCATCAAAAATATGTGTTTTCCGATGGTCTTAGGCAACTCTTGTGACACCTGTGAAAGAGTCATTAGACCCCCCAAGGGGTTGCAATTCACAGGCTGAGAACCACTGGAGCCTTAGAAGCTCCCGTGTCTACAGAGCTTTAGAGATTATAAGAACTTTACCTTGGAACAAGCCAGAGGCAAGGAGGACAGGGATGAGCTGCATTTCATACACCCAGTGCCCTAGGTGTGAAACACAGTCCAGGCTCTGTTTAGTGACCGAAGAGCCCATTGTCTCCCTGGCCAAGCAGAGGGAACGTGCTCATCTCTGCTTTGATCTTTCACTACAGGTCCCTCAGAGCTGCCTTGAGTCCAACAGAGCGGTCAGCACAGGGCAATGGACTGGGAAGCCCCTCACCAGGACCACAGCTTAGAAAGAGAGGTCCTTCCTAGGACATGGGATGTCCACCTCCCTGCCTTCAAATTACAGGCTGAGGAGTGGAGAAGAAAAGGAGATTTCTAAAACCTTAGACTATCTACTCCAAACTGGGGGAGGGGGAGGTAGGGTGAGTGCCGAAGACAGAACACCTCCCTCCTCCACGAGGGAATGATTCTAGGAATCTTATCAACACCAAACACCTGGTGTTGGTCTTTTAAGCATTGGCTGACTCGGAGGGCCAAAGAAGCACCGCCTTACTATCGTCCCAAGAACCTTTCTTTCAAACAGCCTTCTTGTAGGAGCCCATGCTTTAACCATGCTAACAAAAGGCCCTGGAAACACAACATCAGGTCCTCTGGATTCCTGGCTCAAGGTCTGGCCCTTCTACTGTCCAACCAGCTGACCCTGAACAAGTCACTCACCTAACTTCTCTGGGCATCATGACGCTGGGGTCAGCCTCCATGGGCTCTAAGGGATGTTCCAGGACCTTGAGGGGTTCCAACATCCCAGAATCAGGGCTAAGCCTTTTTTTCCCTTGTTTGTTTTTTCGGCCACCTCAGAGAAAATGAAGGAGAGGCCAATTGATTTGTAACCTGCATGCTGCAGTAACTTTGTGACTTTGGCCAGGGTTTCTTCATTTAAAAATACACAAATAAGCTGATTTTGAAGATAAGATAGAGATCAGATTCCTGGCTTGCAAAGGGCCCAGAGAATGGAGCTGTTCCACAAATAGGCAGAGTCTATGCAGGATGAATGCATCCAGATTAAAGGGGAAAAAAGCCTTCCCCTTAAACTAATATCACTTCAATTTCAGGTGAGGAATGGATTGAAATGACCTCAATTAGTGTTCACTTATATGGCAGAAGCAGAGGCGGAGGCCTGTGGACCGATAAAGAGGATAGTGTCTGAAGCCCCTTCAATCTATCTTCCAATGGAGCCTGAGATAAAACAGGCACACGTCAGAGACATTGAAGGCTCTCTGCTCAGAGACCCCATTCCAGTCCATTTACCCATGTGAAGCCTTTCCCTCCCCAGCCTCCCTCCCCCCACCACATACACATCCATTACTGAAGGGTCTAATCTCTGCCATCAGCCTGGAATGCCTTTATGGGACCATTAAAGCATCGCTCTCGTTTACAGTGCCTGAAGAAAGATGTGAATTATGTCTCTGACAAAATGGGCGATAAGTTTCTAAACTGCTCTCAAAATGCAAACTGAAACACATTGGAGGTGGGGGGAATCCAGATTTGAGTTTTCATGATTTTCCATCACTTGTCAGCATCTGGCAAAGCTTTCCCATCATGTTTCCAGGAAAGGATTAACACTGTCACACAAGGAGGCTTGTTTCCTCCCCAAAGGGTCTCACTTGGTGAATGTGGCAGTTCCTGAGGGTGGCCCAGAGAAAGGGAGGGGCTGAGTCACTGGGGCCAGGAAGCGAGCCCACCCTTGCCTGGTCCTCAGTTTAGGCACAGGATCCCGAAGTGGGCATGAGGACCTGAAATTTTCTCTGCCGTGGCTGCTTGGTGATGAGTCTGCTCCTGCAATCCGTACAGCCTATAATGAAGCCATTGCAGATGTAATGGGCCAACACTCCACAAGCCAAGAGGGTTTTCCTTCACCTCTACAAAGAACATCCATGAGTGGAAGGCAGCCTAGCCTAGAAGGGAGACATCCCTGGGCCCAGGGGCAGAACCCAAAGTTAGCTTCCTCCTCAGACACTCACAGCTGTCTCACTACTTAACCTGAGTGGCAGGAGTTCTTACCCTTGCCTGAACCCCTTCACACTCTGGGGAAGCCTGTGGACCCCTTCTCAGTATCTGGGGTTAAATGCAGAAAATACAGAGCATATGATGACAAAGACAGATGGTTAGAGTGCAATGAAGTTGGCTATATTACACAGACCACATATATGTGCACTTATACATACATACACATACATACATACATACATACATACATACATACATATACGTGGGTCATTTTTTGTCACCCTCTAAAGCACTCTATCCATTTGTTAATCTGGAGGTTGCAGCCTTGAATCCAGAGAACAGAGCTGAGAACTAATAGGAAAGAAAGGTCCTCTTTAGGACCACAAAGAGCACGTTCTTTACTACCAGGAGACGCCTCCCACTATTTCCACCCTTGGCCATCTTCTTTTATTGGTTCAGGAGGCAGCAAGAGTGAGCTGGGCACTGAAAGGCTGGGCTAGCTGAGCCCTTTGTGCCCCTCCCCAGGCAGCCTCTGCCCATCTCAAAGATCATCTGCCAATCAAGCCAGCAACCCACAAGCATTTATTAAGCACCTGCTGGTTGTAAAGAACTAACTGGGTTCTGCACTGGGGATAAAAAACACCAATGGGCCAGGCTTTGCCCTGGGAGAGCTCCCCTAATGGAGGGGCCAGAGCTTCCTCAAGGGAGCAACTGCCTCAAGAGTGGAGCCAAGCCAGAGGATCAGGGAGGGAAGAAAGCAAATTCTCTGTAGGCGGAGGGGAAGTGTGCATTACATGTCAGAAGAATTTCCACCCCATTAATGTTGGCGCAGGAGTTCTTCAAAGGTTAGTCAGCATGGAACAGAGCAAAGCAAAGAACACTGAACCGCTGAGGCTCGCTCCCTCTGTAAGCACAGGTCAGTCCCCATGCCCCAGTTTCCTCATTTGTCAACAGAGTAGCTTAGACCAGACACCCTCCAAGGGTCCTGCCAGGTCTAAGCTTATATTCCTATGAGTGATCAGCACCTGATCACAGGTGGTCTGGTTCCCTGATCCAGTCAGATAAATGAGGTGTTACTGTATCCAACAAACGGGAATCAGGAGTGGAGTTGGGGCAGGGGTGAGGGTCCTCTTTCTTCTACAGGCATCCCAAGTATCACAAAATGCAAAGAGCAGGAGTGACACTGAATGCAGAGCCTGTTTATTACTAGGAGAAATTGTGTCCTTTCCTCAACTTCCCCATGCCCCAGAAAACTTGAAAAAAAAATCCAAGCCTCCTGAAACCTTGTCCTTGCAGGCATTAAGGTTAAATGATACTTCTCCTGGCTGTCCACGTGCCAGGAGAAAGAGAACACCAGCTCTGTTGCCCAACTGGGGAGGAAGAAGGGGTCAGAGGAAGCCTCCTGGACCCCTGAACAGCCCAGGTCTCAGAGTCTAGCCTCAGCTTCTCACTTCCATTTCTTGCCCCAGCACTTGGGTAACTAGAAAGAAACACAATACTCTGTTTTTGGAATCTGATTCTGCCCAAGAAGCCCGAATGTCCAGTAGGATCCCATGGCCAACTGGCAAGAGAGGGCGGGCAAGATGCAGTGATGTGATGAACAGATAAATTAAACGGGAACTGTGCTTGGCATCGAGCAAGGGCCGATCTCACCACCCTCGATAAGTGACTCAGCATCCGCGGCTCTTAGACCAGAACAGCTCTGAGCGCACCAACCCCTCCGGGCTCCGAGTCCCAGTCCTCTACGGCTCAGCTCTCCCCATTTCTCCCTTCTCCGTGTCCCCCAGATCGGAGGCACTCCCTGACTGCTGCCTATGGACTCGCCCATCTCAGTGCAGAAGAGATACAGAGTTTAGCAATGTGACTGACCCTGAGGAAACTCTAGGGATCCTGAAGGCTTGGTTGCATTGAGACCATGGAGAGAAGTAAAACGGGGGGAAATCAGGGAAGGGACAGGGCTGAGTCAGTTAAAAAGCTTCTTCCTCTTTCCTGTTTCACCAAACATGCCAGAGTACCAAATCTCTGATAATTTATGGGGCCTAGTCTCCCTCTAAGAGGTTAGAAAATCATTCAATATATGGTTAAAAAGTTTCCTGCAGCCCAGTATTAACAACAACCAAAAAACAGGGCTGCATATATGAGATTGTCTACTAAAACTTACCTTTTAAAATGTGATTTTTAATAAAAAAAAAAATTTAAAGGGATGAGCCCATACGTATTGACAATTCTTCCATGACAAGGAGATGTCATGGTGGAAATGAGAGACTGAAAAATAACAATGGGCTGGTCACAGAGCGTGAATGGGGGGATAAGTGGAGCCTGGCAGGAATGGCCCATGGATATCTTTGCAATGTCAAGGAAGGCCTCTAGCACATTTGGGCGAACCCCCTCTGCTAAACTATGGGAGAACCCAGAGTAGAGCCTGTGTACAGAAGGAATAAATGCTTTTCATTCAATCAATGATTTATGTATGTGTCCAAGGAGGGGTTCCTCCCCTTGAACAGCTCCAAGATAATCCACTGGAGTCCTGGAGTATGCAGGCAGAAAGCTCTGATAAGAGCTGGCTAGGTGTAATACACTTTGAAAATAAGTGAGGCAAGTCCAGCGCAAGAGGCTGAGATGCCTGCGTATTGACACAGTGAGCACAAGCTGTTGTTATTTTCGTTCTCATGGTAAATAGAATAGTGCTCAAAAGGATGTGTTTTGGAACCTTATCATGTCAGAGAAAATTAAAATGCAGAAGGTGCATTTGCTCAGGACAAGCTGAACAAATACATGACTCCAGAAACAGGAGTGACGTCGGCACCGCTCTCTCTGGCCATAAGAATAATCGTTGTAAAGTGAGCACCGGGTAGTTAGGATATCACACTGGCTGGGGTGTCAGTCCTTTATGGTCTTGAGCTCCACAACCCCATTCCCCAGAGCAAGAATTCAGGACCCACCAGACCGGGGAGAGTCAAGACAACTGCAAGCTGCCATTAACACAAAAGAGAAGACCCAAATACATACCACGGGGCTATCAAGTTTGGAGCAAATAGCTTCTGTGGTTCAGTTCTCTGGATCACCCCCTCAGGTTACATTCGCTGGGGTCACCTGGCCAGTGCCAAGGGCATGACTGATTTTATAACCTCTGTTGTGTGCAACTAGATTGCCAGCCAGGATGATTCTACGAGTCACAGTTGCACCAGTAAGGCACAGACATACCTGTGCCTGAGCTTTCTGTTTGTTTTTTTAAAAAGAAAATAACCCACACAGAGTCTCTTTGCTGTTGGCTATTTTTGCCAATTTGATGGGTGCAAAATGACTCCCTAAAGATGTTTTAATTTGCATTTCTTTGATTATTAATGAGATTAGGCATTAATTTAAATGTTCATCTTTACTAGGCAAACAATTGTTGGTTTGGATGATTGGTTAACAAAACCTTGAATTTGAAGAAAAAATGAGGATTTATCGTACCCAGTTCAGCAGCTTGAGGCACTCATCCAAAGGTTCAAGTGCCCTGGACAGGTAATCTTTGCCAAACACAGGACTAAAAGATCCAATGGACTTTATCTATCCTTTACTCATCATCTTTAACTAGCTTATTTAACAGAGCAATTTCCTAAAAAGAAGGACCCTCAATTTTCTTTCTAGGGCTTCCTCCATCACCTAGAAATGTTATCCTCTATGTCCAGAGCCCTGGTGTTGGCACACTCCTCCACCCCCGCCACTAGAGCAGTCAGCGTTAACTAATCACATTAGCCCCCAAAAGAAGTGGTGGGGAGGGGAGGGAGGCCAGGGGAAATGGCGGCTCTGATGTCATCCCATTGGGGGAGGACTGAGGCCAATCCAGGCATCATAAGCTACTTGTTCAGAAAGACCCCAAAAGTAGCCGATCAGAGTTCCAAATATGTTCTGAATACCCAAACTAGAAAGGCCTGCAGAAGAGAGGAAGCCAGCAGGCTAGAGGGGAAGAAGAAAGAAGATGGGAAGCTTTCAGCCAATGCTGACAGAACGTAAGATGCTGCCAAAATCACAAAGACGGTCGAGTACAAAGAAAACGCTTTAATAGTCCTGGCAGTAAAGACCTTTCTGGAGAAATAGGCTGGGGTGGACCCAGACTCCATTTCCAGAGTCCCTGGTGCCACAAGGAGAGAGTCTGCCAACACTCTTCCCTTTCTCCTTCTTTGAAAGCCAATCACTAATCCGACACACGGCTTCTCTTGTCTACTACATTCACAGTATCAGGGAAACTCATTTCAACATCATTTGGGATCTGTAATCCTACAGATTAGTATATAGTATAAAAAGTATAAAACCGGACAAGCAGAAGGGCTTGACAATGATGACTTCAAATTTAGCAAGAAAACCTTTGGCAACAATGACCCATCGTCGACATGGAGAGCGAACACAAAGAAGCTTCCTTTTTCAATTCTCCAGAGGAGAAGAGAATGTGAATAAGCCTACAAGGGATGGAGGTTCCTTTGCCATTTTCCTTCCTCCTACCAAGACATGTCGTTTCCTGGAGAAAGGCACCAGGACTAGCCTTGGCTGCCCCACTGGCTCTGTCAATATCACCAAAGGGAAGGGCTCTCTAGCTGCTGCGCTCCCCAAGGGCCTTTAGGGTCTCTTCACCGTTTCACATATATTGACATGGAAGACATTAACTTCATAGACAACTACGCAAGAAAAATGGGGCTTTAGGAAAGAGGTAACTGTGATGGCAGAAAGATGACCACCCTTCACCAGAGAGACCTTCCAAATGCCACGTACCATTCCCAGAGTGACTGCCCCTCCCCAAATCAGAACACAAACTTTACTCTCCCCGTTTTCAGAAGAAAAGACTGTGGCGGGGAAGCCACTCAGCAGTCCAATCATCTGCCCAAAGCCTGAGAGTTTAGGAGGGGGCAGAATCATGATTTGAACTCGGTTCTCTACTGACACTAGCCTCAGTACTCCTTCTATGAAGTCACACTTCCTCACTGTAACAACAATCGCAGCAACGTCCCTGAAAGGTCACTCCAGAGTCGCTCAGCAAACGAAGAAGAGCCATGACAAGAGAAGGCTGCACACTCCCGTTGTATTCAGCTCCCTTACTCTTTGTGACTCCATTTGGGGTCTTCTTGGCAAAGATACCGGACATTCCCTCCTCTAGTTTGTTTTACAGGTGAGGAAACTGAGGCAAACAGGATTACATGACTGGCCAGGGTCACACAGCTTCTAAGGGTCTGAGGCCAGATTTGAACTCAGGTCTTCCTGACTCCAGGCCCAGTGCTCTGTCTGTCCACTGTACCACCTAGCTGCCCTTTGAACTCTGTATAAAGCCCAGATAAGATCCTTAATGTAGTATTAAAAAAAACTATTAATCTTGAGATGCCCTTGAAACTGTGAAGAGCATAAGGCACATGCGCACAGTGCAGGCGGCTGCTTCTAAGGGGCATCATTCATGGTATGAAGCCATTCCAATGGTTCAGATTTGGGCACGTATGGAAAGGAGCAAAAGTCACGTGCTCCTTTCTCAGTATCTCAGCTCCTTGCTACCAAAAGTGATTCCTATCTGCTCTCTGGACCTCTTGGACTCACTGCTCTCTCCAAGGTCCCTTCCAGGCCCTCATCTCCTAGCCTAGGGTCCCAATGCTTCGTCAGAAAATTACCATGAAAATATTCAGAATCGATGTTTACATTTGCTTTAAAGCTTGGCAAGGTGCCACCTAGCTGCCCTGGGGACAGGGGCTCTCGAAGGTGGGCCTGTTATTTCTTTGATATAAGGAGCTCCCTCTCCTTATGCAGGTTGGCACCTTCTATGAAAAATATAGTCCAGGGCAGCTAGGTGGCACAGCAGAGTTAGCACCAGCCCTGGAGACTGGAGGACCCGAGTTCAAATCCATTTTCAGAAATTTCCCAGCGGCATGACCCTGGCCAAGTCACTCAACTCCAGCTGCCTCTGAAAAGAGTAGTCTTAGAAAAGTTCTCAGAGCAGCATGTGACTGTTTTTCTCCTGAGGATCACACAGTCATTATAATGTCAGAGGTAAGAGTAGAACCCACACTTTGCTAGTTCCCAGGCCAGCTCTCTCCCCACTGCCTGGCACTGCCCCTCTCTTACTAACTGAAGAGACAGACAAATGAGCCTCCTGTGTCTGACCCCGATAAGCCCCCAGCAGCCCAATGCTACAGCTGAGTGCAGCGCAGGACTCTGCCATGTCAGCCAGGTGAAATCCCAGGGAGGGTCTTCATCGGTCGGTCCTCCTTGGCCAGGCAGGCGTTCCAGGCTGCTTCTCTGGCCACACACATTCTCTGTGTGCATTGTACCAGGAAGAGAGGGCTATACAGGATTTGATTTTGAATTGGACTCAACCTTAGATAAATAGGAAGTTCACCAGTGTTGTCTTTGTTTTCACGTAGATAAGGCTTCCCAGAGACATCTCTGCAGGGAGATCAGGCCAGGGCGAAGCCTTCTGCCAGCCCTGGAGACCTTGGCTACCTCCCCTTTATTTGCTATAAACCATACACAGCCAATGCACTGGGCCGGCTGAACCCACCCGTGGCTCAGAGCTCCTGCAGGTGTCTGGCTGTTGGGCTGTCTCTTACAGCAGCATGGACTGCCACTTTCCTGTGACTCGCCAGGGCTCCCAGAAGCCAATAATCAATGAACACTAAAACATAAGTATTTGATCCTTTTTGGAGTCACCAATCGGTACTTTCAAACAATGCACCCTGATGCATCCATGGCAATCTCGCCATGATAAGTGCCCTCTTCCTCCTCCGTGGAGGATGCAGGACCCTTGCAGAGCATCTGCTGGGACTCCAGGCACCGCACATGCACTTCAGGAGTAAGCTGTGGCTGCCTCCAACACACCTAGAATAAGCAGGCCTTCTTTGTAATCATGGTTTCCAAGAAACAGGGAATAAATAAACGCACAATAAAGAAGAGAAAACTCCAAAGATGATAGAGCATGGGCCCTGCCAAGCTCCTTCTGGGGTGCAGATCTGCTTTTCTGAATACACTGAGGCCACAGGGGAAATCTGGATGACCAAAACTACGATGGGGCTACCTGGGTCACTCCCTCCCAGTGAACCAGGCTTTGTCATGGAGGAAATATTCCAGGGAGGGAGGAGGGAGATTGGGCTGGAACTGGGGCAGAGCAGAGCCTGGGGTGGCCGGCGGGAGGTTCATTCTTTGACAGGGCTCTAAGCACAGGCAGCTGCTCCCGAGGAGGCCACCGTGCTCTCTGTGCAAAAGCTCTTACACTGTCCCTCAAATGCACCTCAACAGCCCCTTATGGAGTCTCTGGGGGCACGGAGAGGAATGCCACCCTGTCATTAGGAAGTAGGTGCCAATGTGTACTGCCAGAGGACGCGCCTCACCAGGATGTCCTACATCCATGAAATCACAGGCTTGGCGTAAAAAAACAAGGCTGCAGAGTCATAGGAGACAGGGAGCAAGGCAGCCAGAGGCCCAAGGAATAGGGGACCACACTAGAGGGGAGTGTCAAGGAAACCTTCAGGGGGGCCAAGGTCCCTCCATTAGCCTTCTAAGAAGAAAAAAGCATTTCATCAGGGAAGATGGAAGCAGTGAGAATCACATCTGGCCCAGCAGAACCTGTGACTGACTCCCTGAAGAAAGGAAGAGATTATAACCCAGTACCTTGTCCTGGGCAGTCACAGAAGTGCCCAAGGAGAGGCCAGAAAGCCAAAATGAGTGGGCTGAGAATCGAGGAGCATGATAAGGATCCACATGAGTGGAGCTGGGGATCACCTAAAGTGAGGAGAGAGCAGACGTTCCCAGTGGTGAAAGGAGTGCACCCCAAAGCCTCTTAGATGACCTCAGAGGTCAAGGAGGCCAAAGTCCTCATTTTTCAGATAAGGAGGCTGAAGCTCACAGAGGGGAGGGAAGAGAGCTGGCTCGAGTTCATCACAAAAGTGTGGCTCCTTTTCTTAAATTATCTTCATCACTGGGTCCTGCTCCCCCACATTCCAGATGAAGACACTGAGGCTCCACCGAGGTGAGAGAGCTTCCCAAAGTCACGGGTACTAAAGGGCAAAGTTCAGAACTGAGTCTGGGCTTCTGATAAGGCGGGTGCCCCTTCCATCACACCCCATTGACTTAAAACGTCCCCCTAAAGCATGTCTGCACGCCGTCTCATGAGGGCTCCCTTGATGTCAAGTTCTAAGCCTTGGTGAATCAAATACTTCAGTTCAATAACCATGTAGTAAGAACCTAGTCTGCAATTACAATGGAATGAAAGCCTCTTGAGGGCAGGGACTCATTTATTCTGGTCTGTGCTCAGCACTTAGTGGGCATTTTTTGAAAGAACCCATGGAAATCCCTATCCCTGATGAGGAACAATGAGAAAAAGGCAACAACAGTCCTGGGTCTCAAAGAACTGCCCTTGGGGAAGAGACACAAGCATAAGGAGTAGGTGGCTGGAGAGTGAGGGGGGCTGAGGGAGAAGAGGCCAAACCCCAGGAGTGCTTGGGGGAAAAGAGAATACACAGAGTCCAGGGCTTCTAGAAAGAAGAGAGCCCAGAGTGAAACCTTGAAAAGAGAAGATTGTACATGGCCGGCAGAGGGAGGAGGCAAAGATGGTAGCACATCTGAGGCCCTGCCCCACTCCCCGGTCTTTATCACTGTTACAGAGATGATCCTAAAATCAGTGCCCTCCTTATGCCATCCAGTGTGATGCCTGCTGTTCGAAGGCTGGATGAGCATTGTAATTATGGTCTCCAGTAATTGTAAAACTTGTGTAAAAGGAACATATTTCTCTCACAGCAAATCTGAACATGCGTCAACATGGATAATTTGGGTAGAAACCCAAGTGATGGTGTCCTGATACTATCAGATTCAAAGGCTCACTCTAAATTTCACATTCCCACCAACCTAGAATACCAACTGGGGGCTCTAAATAGATAGACGGATGGACAGACAGATGATAAATAGATAGATAGATAGATAGATAGATAGATAGATAGATAGATAGATAGATGATAGATAGGCAGATAGATAGATAGATGGATAGATAGATAGATAGATGATAGATAGACAGATAGATAGATAGATGGATAGATGTGTATATTTGTGTGTGTATGTGTGTGTGTGTGTGTGTAGTCCTACAAAGGAACATTACATTATTCCATGAATTTCGCTGTTTGCATGATTAGAGTTATATGACCAAGGTGTCCACTGATATTACTAGAAAGGTTCCCTCACTAGGAACACGCTTTACTGAAAAAATCATAGGTCATTTAAAAACAGAAAAATAAATTATTCAAGCTGATATTTCATGTTTTACAAAAATGCATTAACACTCAATTTAATCTCTAGAAATATTATATACATTTCTACTTAAAATGATAATCAGAAAATTAATTCAAACTTTTTCTGATCCTTTTCATGGTACAATTACCTATTAAAACAAAGTTATACCTTTGATAAACATTCCCTTTGCCCTCTCAACGCCCATTGCCACTGGGTCCAGTACTGAGGAAATGGCACAGTCCCTGCTCCCCAGTAGCTTACACTTTATTCAGTAAAGGGAGGAGAGGTGTATGTGTATGGGGGCGGGGGGCGGTGCGAGTGGCAAGGAAAGAATTGAGGGAAGAGAAGAAAGCAGGTTCCCTTGGAAAACGAAAGTGATCTGTGGGCCTTAACAACACAAAAGATAAGTCGATTTAAATTTATTGAATCTAGGTTTGTTTATATTTATGTTTGTAAGTACAATGCTCCAACCCTCATTACAGGAAGCTAGAAACCCAGGATTCCCTGCCCAGGTGGGTAAGGGTAGCCTCTGCACACTTCCACATAAGTCTATAGGAATATAATTCGAAGTGATAATTACTTCTGATGAGAACGTAACCCAACTCTCTCAAAACTCAAAAAATCCATGTGGACTAAAAGAAGAGTATGTGTGTGTGCCCACACAGGCCTGTCTCTCACTATGGTACGCCTAAGTGTGTCATCAGTACTCATGGAAATAAAGATAAATAAAAACCTCCCAAACCTGATCCTACCCACAGCGTGCTGAAATGACCATTTAGAAGCTTCACTCCCAAATAGTTTCACTTTGATCAACAGGCGGATGGTTTTATCACAAGACAGGCTAACTGAAGTCTATCGATTGGTTGATGAGCCTGAGAGGCAGCCCAGCCTTTAATCTGCCTTTTCACAGTCCATGGGAGTTGAGCTCTCAGGAAGAAGAATTGTACTGTACCAGCCTGGACAACCAAAGCACCAGGTAGGGCTCAAGAGAGGAAAAACTGTCAAAGAAAGAGTCAAGTTACCAAGGCATCCTAGGAGATGAGGGAAAAGCAGCAATCTGGAACCTTGCCCCAGGAACCCCTCCTACAGAATATGCAGTGGTCTCAGCAAGGGATCTGCATGTAGCATTCTCATTATGAGGGTATAATAATGTCCAATGGGTCGGGTTGTGGTCACCTGTGTTGCTACTGTTGGGACAATCCCACAAGAAGGATACATATATATGTGTGTGTAGATAGAAAGAAAGAAAGAAAGAAAGAAAGAAAGAAAGAAAGAAAGAAAGAAAGAAAGAAAGAAAGAAAGAAAGATTAGATCAGACAGATACATAGATACACAGATACATAGACAGATATAGATATGTATATATATAGATGTTCAGGGGTATGAAGTATTGAGATATATATATATATATGCATATATACATATATATGAGAGAGAAATATACAGATATAGACGTATAGATATATTGACATATAAATATTGATATATATTGTGATTTTATATATATATATGTATACATATATGTATATATATATATATAAATAATAGTTCTTCATGCCCCTGAACAAAGACCTTGGAATTACAATTCAGGATCAGACTGGGTAGGTAGGCAGGCAGGAGACACCAAAGGAGCAGGAGGGGAGAAAGGGTTTTCAAAACTCAGATCAAACCCCCATCTGTCAAGCTGTTATCTTTGGTCTACATGAGCTGATCACAGAGGTGACTCCACCCAGACATTCATTCCCTTTTCAGAAAAAAGTGAAAACAGGTACACACAGAAGGCATCCCCTTCAGAATGAGCCTTGGTGGGTTACAGCCTTGTCTGGCTTAGGCTAAAACCTCACAAACAGAAAATGTGACTGAGTTAACAGTGACTAATAAAAACGAAATGAATGCTGTGCAGTGTCCAGTCTTCACCCTCTGGCTTTCTGCTCTCCCCCAAGCTCCAAGAACACCCCCAGCAGCTTTCCTTAAGAAGAAGCGCCACGCCACATACAAGCCAGCAGCAGACAGCACAAAACCTTGGGTGCTGGGGCAGGGGGGAGGGGGGAGCAGAGGCTACTAATTAACACAGATGCTGACACACGGGGCCAGCCAATATTATTTCTCTGTCTTCTTTTTCTTTTCCAGTCCCGCAAGGTAAGAAAAGACAAGTTGCTCCAAACCTTGTCATATCCACAAGTCCAATGTACTACAGTGGAGACATTGATGAGCCCTCATAATTGCACATGAATCTCATCAAAAGAATGACCTAAGAAACTAGATCAAAGAATTAGAATCACGGAGATCTCAACAGTCAACCAGCCCTACCCAAACATATCCAAAATTCCCCACCATAAAGATGTCCAACAAGGGAGAATCCACTATCTTCCAAGGCAAGCCATTTTGGAGAGCTCTAATGCCTGGGAAATATTTCCTTGCATTTAGGCTAAATATGTCTCTTTGACATTTCCCTCATTACTGCTAATTCTAGACTTAAGGGCCAATCAATGCATATCAGTGCCCTTCTGCATGTGGGAGCGCCTTTAAATACTTCGTGTCGGCCATCCTTTATGCCTAAATCGTCTCTTCTTTTTCCAGGCAAAATAAGGTCGGTTGCTTCAGACTGATCTCACATGGCACGATCCCAAGACCCTCCACCACCATCCTGGCTGCCTCCCAACAAGTCAATATCCCTTCCAAACTGTGCTGCCCAAAATGGAAGACTCCAGACACGGTCTGACCCGCATGGAAGGCAGGGACCTTCATCTCCCTCACCGTGAGTGCCACCTCTCTAAATGTGTTTCAGGCTTCATGGTCACCATGATGTATGGAGCTGAAAAACCACAAAAACCTTCACACCAGCTTCACTGGCATGTGCAAAGTTAATTTTTGGAACCCTAATATTGGAACACTATTAAATGTTGTCTTCTTAGAAATTTGGCCAAATAGCCAAATCTGTCAGGACCTTATTTTGGGGGGAATTACCTTTTCCTCATGCCATTTAGCATATTAAGTATGCCACCTAAGACCACCTATAAGTATGAGAAGCATCACAACAAAGACAGGAAAAAAACACAAAGGTAAATAGTTTTGGACCAAGCACAGAACCCTGGGACATGACTAGAGACTTTTCAGTCACCATCAAACCATTTGTGTTGACTCCTTGGGCCATTTTTAAAGGACCCAACCGCTCTGTTCACATTACCAAGGCTACTGCTAGACTTAAGCCCTGACCCTAAGAGACACAAAGATGGCTGGTGGGTCCACAGAGGAATTGTGCACTGGAAAGCAGGGAATGTCTGATGGAGGGAAATGTTTAAGTTCCTGTTGCATGGATTTGGCTTAGTGGAAAGGACCAATGAGGGTCGAGTCCACCACACAGCAATCAGCTTCTATGAAGTCTTCTCAGATTTCCTGAAGACAAATCTTCACTTGGGTTTCTATTGTGCCCCATTCACTGAAGTCACTATGGAAGACTGGCACGGAGAGGCTCCCAGAGGCAGCTGGCTTCTTCCATGATGTCAAGGTAGCTTTCTAGGCTGACAAACGATTATTTCTCAATAGGTAATGATAGTTAGTCATCATTTTCAGGCTTTATGTTTTGTGGCAGTACATTTGTACTGCCAAATGAGAGTTCAGCTGGGTCTGATGGGTGAGAGTTAAGGATCTGATGGGTTGGTGTTAGTTAAGATTAGAATTAATTATCAGTTAGGGGTCTGACTGGCTTTCCCTACATCCTGGATTCAAGAGATGCCTGTGACAACAGGGTCTGTGCCAGGCAAGCCCAGACGTCCTATAGCCCAGCCTGAACAGGAATCTCTTCAAAACTCTCTCTGACAAGGCCATGGCCATGACCACCAACAGAAGAGGCTCCTTCCATTCTTCACTTCCCCAGGACACACATGGGCCAGGAACACTATCTCACCCAACACCCTAATTTCCACTTCAAATAAAAAGTAACAGAGACTTCAGGGAGCTGATGTGCTAATGATTAAATTAATAAAAGTAACTGTGGAATATGAAGGCTAAAAAGTAATTACAGGAGCACCAGTAAAGGGCTCTGTCCTTAACCCTAAGGTCACATAGTTTTCTTCTACCAAAAAGAAGAGGACAACAGGAAAATAAAAGTGTGGGTTAGCCCAGCGGCGGCCCCACCTGCATCACTTCACATGAACCCCAGACCCACCATGGACAGCGGCAGTGATGGCCAACGGCGAAGCCCCAGAGACCCACCCCAGAGACCTCAGTGCCTGTATGACCCAGGGACGTCATGTCTCTGTTCTGCAATGTGCTCACATGTAAAATGGGGTTGGGGGGGGGAGGCAAACTCAGTGACCTTCAAGTTCTCCTTGAAATCTGTCTTCCAGGAGCCTCTAACACCATGTAATGAGAGCAGCAACTGCCAGCTCCTTCTGACTCTGCAGCAGGCTGTGCCAGCCAGGGCAGAAAGGTTTCTTGCAGCTACTGGAAGGAAGACTCAGTTGAGGACCACTGGTTAAGCACAGCATAGAAGAGATCCCTTTTCCAGTCTCCTCATCTATAAAACAAGTAGAACAGTAGCTCGCACCTTCCAGGATTGTTGTGAGACAGTATCTGTTAAGTGCTCCTAGCTCGGTTTCTGACATACAGTAGGCACTTAATGAATGCTTGTTCCCTTCCCCTTCCTTTTCAGGGAGAATCTGAACTAGATCATTTTAGAGTCCTCTTCTGACTGTGAGATTCTATATTTTGGAGACAGAATGTATCATTCATCTCCTCAGAAAGCCAGTGACCCACACTCTTGGGCATCCCCAATGGAAGGGTCCAAGGGATGCGAACAAAAAGGGTTCAAAAGATAAAATCCAAGTTCTCAACAAATATCTTTCAAAAATGCTCCAAAATCACTAATTATTAGAGAAACATAAATTGAAACAGCTCTGAAGGTCCACACCCCATCCACTAGATCAGCAAAGCTGACAGAAAGGCAAAATGATTATGGCTGGAAGGGCTGCACAGAAACAAAGACACTGGAGGGTTGTGGGTAGAGAAGTGACACAAAACCGCCATCCTGTAAAGGAGTCCAGAACTCCACCCACGCCCCCACCCCGTCACTGCACAGCCCATGCCTTTTGCTAGTGCTGGTCTGTCTCTGAGGCCTGGAGCCAAGCCAGTCCAGAGAAGGCTGAAAAGGACCAGGAAGTACAAAATATGCATGGCAGCTGTTTCTGTGGTGTTCAAGAACTGGAATCTAGCACGCTGTGGTACGTGGGCCTAACAGAATGCTGCTGAAACAACACAAGAGACTGTTTCAGAGAAGCTTCTGAAGACTTCTACTAACCGATGCATAAGAAAGTGAGCAGAACCAGAAGGATGATTTACCCAAGGACAATCCCATAAATACAAACAGCTTTGAAAGAGTCAAGAAATCTAACAAGTAAAACGCCAGTCATTATTCCTAGGGATGTATTCTTCAAGAGAGATGACAGGGGTGGCCAGGTAGCACCAGCCCTGAAGTCCGGAAGACCTGAGTTCAAATCCGGCCTTAGACACTTAACACTTACTAACCAGTATGACCTTGGGCAAGTCATTTAACCCCAATTGCCACTCCAAAAAAAGAAGAGAGAGAGAGAGACAGAGACAGAGAGAGAAAATAAGTGG
>CM053597.1:4894203-4915656 GCA_028646575.1 Pseudocheirus occidentalis
AAGAAAGAAAGAAAGAAAGAAAGAAAGAAAGAAAGAAAGAAAGAAAGAAAGAAAGAAAGAAAGAAAGAAAGAAAGAAAGAAAGAAAGAAAGAAAGAAAGAAAGACTTAGAAAAGCTCCAGGAGTAAATTTTTAAGATGAATGACCCCAAACCAAAGACACAGAATCAGCATGGTGCAGGCAGGCTAGTGCGTCATCAAGTTTTCACTGTTTCATCACAGCACAGAAGAAAATGGACATAGTTCTCATTTGTGGTTTTTAAAAAATCCAATTTTGCCAATAATCCATTTAAACACAAGCATTATGATGTTTTTCTGACTTTGCTCTCATTGCATCAGTCTTCAAAGGGCCGATCCCAGTCACCTGAAAGTCATCTAAAGAATCTAAAGCATCTTTTAAGTGGCTTTGAAAGGCTTTCACTCAGCCCCAGACTCTGCACTCGCGCAGCGCGCGGCCGACATATTTTAAGAAGCTTCTACGGCAGCGACAGAAACTTCTTTGCTGAATCGAGGGTTAAAAAAAAGAAAATTAAAAAGTTAAAAAGGAATAAATCCTGAATAGTATTTTTCTCACCGTCCTTTGGTCGGATGACCTTGTGCAAACAGGATTTTGCAAGCAGGCACCCCCTCCACCCCCAGCTGAGTCCTTGCATTAACAGTTAGCGGAGCCACTATCAAAAGAAAGTGGAAAATGGTAGAAAATAAGACAATTCAAAGCAAAACAAAACCAATCCCGGCCAAAGTGGTGACAAAGCCTCTTCCACCCAGCAAACCATAGAATGAACTCTCGTCCGGTGAAAGTGTAGTAAGAGACTGAAAGAAACATACATTGCACATATACCTCATCTAAGGGATGTTCATTATAAAGGAAAGATACAGGAAAAAGAATAATAGTGCTAGCATTCCAACACTTTCTTTTAATTAAAAGACTGTCCCACCTGCACAACAGCCCACTGCCCACGAAGTGAGGAAAGGCAGAAAGAGCACAGTGCTGACATCCAGGACCGTCTCTCTCTAAGCTCCACTGGGCACAAAGACCAGAGGGCAGAGATGATTACAGCAACAATGCGTTAACACCAACCGCATCAAAGGAGCCAGAAGCTCGGAAGGCCAAAGAGGGCAGCATGGCCATCACCACCCACACCCGCAGAGCTGCTGCTCAGGCCTCAGCTCCACCCAAGGACTCGACTTGGAGACTGACCTAGAAGTACCTCCCCTCATCCCTTGGGGCTCGTGGGGTGAATGCAGAGCCCATCTCTCTGGGCTGCCCAGTCCTAGGGCATCTGGGCCAGGGCCGAGCAAGGAGACATTAGCAAACGTGGTTTGCTGCAGGATCAGGTTGCCCTGCCAGGGCAGAGAGACTGCTTATTTGGCCTCTGTACGCACAGCATGGGCCTCCACCAGAATAGGAGCTGAATAAGTCAGTGCTGTCTGGACAGCCAAAGAAACCTCCCCTGTATGCATGGGCTGAGAGGACTGGAGCTCCAAAGTAGAGTCAGGGGGGCCCTGGCTTGGAATCCTGCCTCAGCTACTTGGAAGCTACATGACCTCGGGCATCACTGACTCACTCTCTGAGGCTCACATACCTCATCTGCAGAAGAGGGAGAAGGACACTTGCAGGTGCTCCCTGCACGGTGGGATGGGATGGGATAAGGGCTAAGGGATAAGGGATTAAGGATGGGATGACAGTCTTTGGTAAAATTCTGAGCAAGCTTTGAAGTGCTAGGAAAATGTGCCTTACCTTTACCTGTCTGGACCTGTGGCTTTTTTTGTTTGGTTTGGTTTGGTATGGTTTTCTTTTAAGGAATTCCTGGAGAGGAAAGTTAGCCGGCAGATCAGCCAGCCTTCTCTCCTGGAAAGATGACTGGGGGGCTTCCTCTGCCAGAAGGAATCAGGGGCAGGACTTGAACTTGAGTGCTCCACCCTGAAGGCAGGTTCTCTATCTACTATGCCACACTAATTATTAATAAATTGTTATTGAATGGAATTATGGCAGTTCCCAACTGGAAGGAGCTCCTAGCCTCCTCTAGGCCCACATGCTCATATTCCCAGTGAAGGAATAAGCCCCAAGGAGGCTATGACATTCCCACCTTCACGACGTCTTTGAGAGAATGCCACACAGGAGCACCACACTTAATGAAATGGATGCATTCCTGTGAAACTGTCTGTAAAAAACCCTTTTTACAAAAGCATCCTGTTTTCCCACTGACATTTATTTTTATTTCAGAAATACATCCCGAGAGAACTCATTCAAGCCATCAGCAAACAATTGCAGGATCTGTCAGAGAGGTCCTTGGGTGCCTTATGGTCCTAGGATGTCTGTCTTCCCACTAGCAATGTGTGGAACATCAGTCCCCACTGAGGCAGGATGCACAGGGTGTGTGGGCAGTGTGGATGCCCCAAGCAGGCCTCTTTTTACAGAATCCTAGCTCTAGAGCTTGGAGGGACCCCAAAGGGCTTCTGCCACAATCCCTTCATCTTTCAGAGGAGGAATTGAAAGTCGGGGGGGGGGGTGGAACAAGTGATTTCCCAAAGTTGCACAGAGTAAGGAACAAAGTCGGACTCAGACCCAGGTCCTTTCAATCCAAATCTAGTGCCCTTACTCGCCACCAGAATATCTAAATTTTGAGTGGTAGAAAGCAGACTCACATGTCATCATAGATTAAAGAAGTGAGTCTCTACTAGGCAAGCCCTTGCTGGCCCTCAGAGATGTGTAACTGGGGACACTGGTCCTGCCTAGCCATTCACAGTCAGCACCTGCTACAGGAATGCACACATGTCCTACAAATGTTGCACACATACACACACACACACACACACACCACATATATGTGTATTTAAAAAAAAATTAAGTAAAGTCCCCTCACAAGATGAATAGACGTGCCCTTGGAAAGTGAGCTCCTCTGGACCATTTTAAACGATTCCATTTACACCTCCCCCCCACACCCAGGCAAATGCCAATTTATATACAGATTAACCCTTAGAACAGCAGTTCTCAACCTGTGGGTTATGTTCAATTTAAAGACATTCTTCATATCAGATATTTACATTACGATTCATAACTAGCAAAATTACAGTTATGAAGTAGCAATGAAAACAATTTTATGGTTGGGGGTCACCACAACATGAGGAACTAGTGTATTATTAAAGGGTCGCGGCATTAGGAAGGTTGAGAACCACTGCTTTAGAAGGAATTACATTCTGAGCTACAACCAGGAAACCAATGCTCCCCACCCCAGCTGGGTTCCCAAGTCTCCTCCAGTCACAGGGCAAAGTCAAATGTTCTCCCACATACACACACCCCACATGCATTTCAAGGGTTGGGAATCGCAATTTGCCACAGTTCTGCTGATTGTTGACAGCATCTCACTTCCTCCACAAAGAAAGGGGTGTCCATGGGTGCATGTGTGCCTGCATTCTTAAAGCCCCACTGCCTCTCTGAGTTTAGAACAGGAAGGCATCATGTGGTTAGGGGCTGGAGAGAGGAATGTCCCAATGAGAGCCTGGAATCTTGCAGCCTGGCCTGAGCCACCCACTCCCCCAGCCTCTCACTCCCACTGAGACCCACTCCCTTCTTGTTTACTGAGCAGGAAAAGACCCAGGACAGAAAGGAGCTACAGACCTGTCTCTTAAATATTCTACAAATCAAAGAGAAAGCTGAAATTGCCCCAGCCTGACCCTAACCAAACCATGCCCAGGACTCCCTCCTCACCCAGGAGGATCGCCTTCCTCAGCCCCATCTACTCCTCAGGTGGGATGTGCATGGAGATTGAAGGAGGAACGGTGCACTCAGTGACTTGGCTCCCACCAAGGCAGGCTCAGCAGGACATGGAGCTGACCAGCCAGGCTTAAGTACACTAATGAAGATTGGGAAGGTCAATCCCACCTTCACCAGGCACCTTGGCTCTCAGCACATGACTGACTTCCTTTATTTATGATGAAGAGGCATCCACCCTCCAGCCTCCCAAGCTCTCTCTGGCTTACCCACAGTTTCCCTCTCCTCTCCGCCCAGAGGCGGCCATCCACTTGTCCAGACTAATGTGCCCTTTCCCCGGACTTTCTAGCTTCTGTCCCTCCCAGCCTCCCTCCACTGAGCATCTCTCTCCTCCCTCTCCAATCTTTTTGTCTCTACTCACCCCTTCCCATTATCCTGCCTTGAAAACTCTGACAGTGCGGACTCATCTCCTCTCCTCTGCTTCTTGCTACCCTTCTCCAAATCATACTAGGCTCACTCTCCTGGCATCCAGGTATGCAGGGCTGTGGGCTCTCCCCTCCCAGTTCTCAGCATGGGGACATCTTTTTTTTTTATCTCAACATCCTCATTTCTCACCAGAAATGTTTCACAAACACTGAGCCGGCTTTGATTTTGCATCTATTGTGGGTCAGTTGCTGTATTAGACACTAGGAATATAACCCACATTTTCCACCCCTCAAGAAGCTTACAATTCACTTCCCGGGCTAACAGTAAGGCATGATTCTGAACCTTTCTCTTCTCTGTACCCTGCTCCACCCTGAATCTCCTCCACATCAGATCACAGCCTTGGCAATGTCCAAAGCACCATGCTGCTCTCCCACCTTTGGGAGCTTTCTGGTGCACCAGGCTCGAGAGCTCGGCCTCAAGTCTCCTCAGACACACGCTGGCATTCTCAGCTCCCTGGTAGGTGGCTCCTGCCTGACCTTTGTGGATATATTGCCCTCACCTCCCTTTGGGCACTGACTGTTCCTCAGGCTCACTTAGCCCTCTCCACCTCTGGGGGCCTTTGTTCAAGGCTCCCCTCTCTGTAGTAGCCTCCCCACCTCCACTGGCTGAGACTCTCCTGTCCTCCTGCCTGTACCTCACTCATTCCATCCACACCTCCCTCCTCCCATCCACACCCATCCTTTTCCCACCTACACCTCCCTCCTCCACCCATCCACACCTTCCTCTTCCCACCTATACCTCCCTCTTCCATCCACACCTTCCTCTTCCCACATACACCTCCCTCCTCCTCCCATCTACACCTCCCTCTTCCTCCTGCTGCTCTAGCCCTCTGCCTACCCTATCCCTCAGTAAAGCGAGGTTCACCCTGCCGGCAGAGATCCCTTGTTCCCAGCTTGGCCCAATGAGCCATGACACCGAAGTATGAGATCAGAAGGATCTGCGACTCCTTCCCCTTGGTCCCTCTCGATCTCTCCTGTCTACAAACACTCCATCAGCACAGGGCCACAGCTCTACATTCCACGACCTCAGACCAGGAAGTCACTTGGTCATGAGGTTTAGCGTTATGTGGGAAAAGAGCTAAGTAAAGTCAGTGAGGACAAGGATGAGGGTGCAAATCATGGTAGTTTCAGTCACACAATGCTTCATTCTCCGAAGAGAAGGAGCAGAGAGAGTGCGCTAAGGGCCAGGGAGTCTCGGGTTCAAACCTCACCTCTCAGACACACTGGCTGAGCGACCTTGAAGTAGTCAAGTAACCCCTCCAACCCTGGAGAAGATCTTCTAAGAGCAGAAGTAGGAAGGGCGCTGCAGAGCAACCTTGGTCAGGAGGGGTCTGCCCCAGGGGCTTGCCTGCACTCCTTAGCCCCAGCCCCTCCAGTCTACACATGCCAGTGTGCGTGCATGCATGTCTGGATATACACACGCCTGTACACATATGTATACACACATACACACCTGACGCATGATGGCATTTGTGTCTTACCACACACCACCAAAAAGAGGTGCTGGCATTATCTCCACTTAAAGTGAGGCTCAGGCAGCTGGCAGAGCCTTGGGTCTGAAGTCAGGAGGACCTGAGTTTGAATCTGGTCTCAGATACTTCCTAGTTGTGTGACCCTGGCCAAGTCACTTCATCATGACTACCTTTCTCTGCCTCCTCATCTGTAAAACGGGGATAATAACCTATCTCTCAGGGTTGTTGTGAGGATTTAATGAGACTGTGGTGATAAAGACTTAGCACAGGGCC
The DNA here is from genome assembly GCA_028646575.1 of Pseudocheirus occidentalis. Classification (NCBI taxonomy): domain Eukaryota; kingdom Metazoa; phylum Chordata; class Mammalia; order Diprotodontia; family Pseudocheiridae; genus Pseudocheirus; species Pseudocheirus occidentalis. Next base: position 4,900,146 of record CM053597.1, read on the forward strand.
TGGCACAGAGGACTATCAGCATCATCATTATGTGACCAGCCCAGGGTCACATAGCCAGAAGGTGACTTAGCCAGGATCCCAACAAGGAGAACACTCGCTGCTTCCCTCAAAACATCCCTGCAGGCTCTGTGGAAGGGACTGAATACATTTCTCTGCCTGCATGGACAGGCTCACAGACTTAGAGTCAGCAAGTACCCCACACCGACTGTCACAGAAGATGAGACTCAGGGCCACAGAGGCCAGCAGCATGTCCAGGGCTGCATTCAGCAGAACCGGGATCTGACCCCAAAGTCTCAGACGCCCAGCCCAGCCTGCTGAACCACACTGCCTTTCCCCTATCAGCAGCTGCGTCATTCAGACAAGCTGCTGGCCAGATAGCCCTGTTGCTTCCCAAACTGCCTAACTCTGACTACCAGGAAGTTACCTTTCTATCCATAAACCAAACCCGCCTTCTTAGGTTCAGGCGAGCTGTGTCTTCTCCATTTTCAAGAGTCACCAAGAATGGCCACAGTCACCGAAATGGCAGAAAAACCCCACGACTGCCTCAGTCCTGGCTGATGGGGCTCCTGTTCTCTCGGTGGAAGAATCCACAGACTGTTCTTTTTTACAGTGAAAAGACAGTAATGCCATCAACTGACAGCCACCGCAGTGCCTACCATGTGTCAAGCCTTCCTCCACAGCCGCCCTCCATCAGTTCACAGATTCCTCTTGTAAGTAACTAAGGGTTACCAGACTGTTAGGTCAAGCCTCTGAGTCAGAGCAATTCCATCCTCATCAGCAACGTTTAGATAGTCCTTGAAGGTTTACAAACTGCTTTACAAATCCTATGTCATCAAAATGCCCATTTTACAGATGAGGAAACAGAGGCAGAGCGCGGCTACAATGACTTACCGTGGGATCACAGAACTAGTGAGGGTCCAAGGCTGGATTTGAGCCCAGATCTTCCTGACTCAAGCTCAACAATCTGCTCAGAAAACCCATCTAGCTAGATGAAGGTTTTTTTTCCCCAAAAAAAACAACCAAACATATGGCTATTACTTTAAGGTGTAAACATGAAATATTTTCCAAGTCAAAAGAGAGGACTCTAAAAATATTTTAAACATGTTTTGTTGTGAAAAAAGAAAAACTGAAAAGTAGTTTTACCTTGCCTGGCAACTGGGACCAAGCCACAGGCTTCACTAACTGGGCAGAATGGGGTGTGTTGAGATTGGGTCTCAGGTTAGAGTCCCGCCCTTTGAGACACACTGGCTGTGTGGCTCGAGCAAGCCCCATGACCTCTGAGAGCCTTCCAGGCAAGTCTCTAAGACTGGATGGGGGGGTGGCTAGGTGGTGTGGTGAATAGAGCACTGGCCCTGGAGTCAGGAGTACCTGAGTTCAAATCTGGCCTCAGACACTTAACACAAAAAACTAGCCGTGTGACCTTGGGCAAGTCACTTAACCCCAACTGCCCTCCAAAATACAAAAAAAAAAAAAAAAGACTGGATGGGACAGATGGGGCATATGGGCATGAGGAAGGAGTTTCCTCATGTAGGACTTCCCCCGAGTCTAGGTCCCTGTGGGATGGTATTATAATAAATGAAGCAAATACAATTGAAGGAAACCTAAAGAAATGTTCCATTAAAGCAAACCACTTAGTAAAAGGCAGAAAAATGCAGTGGATAGGGCCCTGGACTGGAGCTCCAGAAAACCCGTGTTCAAATTTTGCTTCAGCCGCTAACTGAGGAACCCTGGGCAAGTCACTACACTCAAAACCTTGGTTTCTCCATCTGTAAAATGGAGGTGACATTTATAAAACGATTTTGCTCTTGTGACCCTCAAAGCAGATGAAGTACATCAAGATCCCTGACTCGGTCTGGGCTACACAAGGAGTATGCAAGCTCATAAGGGAAGTGATGAGCTTGATTTCCGAGGGGGCTTCCAGGAGCTGGGCCAGCACACTTACCAAGGGACGGATCTCCCCTCCCCCAACTTGTCAGTTCTGGAATAATAATCCCACAGCCCTACTGAAAGTCCTTCTACTGGGCCAGTCACCATCTTGGTCTCTTTTCCAACAAGAATACCAACTCTCCTATTACAATAAAACTCTCTGAGGGCAGGGATTGTCTTTGCTCTTCTTTCTGTCTCCCCAGAACTTAGTAATGCCCGACCCATACTAAGTGCTTAGTAAAGGATTTTTAATTCATTCCCTCAGAAGAGCTGAATTCAGACTCGAGGCTCTGCCATTTACAATGAGTGGCCTTGGCCTCCTGGAGCCTCCATTCACTCATTTGAAAATGTCAAGCTTCCAAGGTCTCTCAAGCTCAAGTAACCAATAATTACAGTTGAACGTCAGTTTCACGTGACTTTTTAAGCTTTACAAAGCACTTCACCAATACCTTACTCTAGGTCACGCTCTCTGTGGTAGAAGAAAGAGACCCTGATAGGCACTATATTGGTAAAGGGAACTGGGCGAGGAGGCAGCTGAGACATCGCTTGGAGGTACTCCCCAGAGCCAGCCCGGGAAAGGAGTACAAAGCCGACAGCCAGGGGCTGCTCATGTGTTGTCTCCTGGCAACTCCAACACACAGAACTTGGGGTCAAAGATGAAGTTTCAAATTAGCTGCTGATTTCCTGAGACAGAACTGAGTACAACAGAGCCAGACAAATCCATACAAAAAACAAAGTCCCTGCAGGGACACCAAGGTCATTGACAGAAATAGAAGTAGATGCGTATCAGAAACAGGAGCAGAATACGGCACTGACATGCCAGGACCCCGTCCTTCTGCACATTTGGGGCACCATTTTGGCTCCTCTCTGGAGTCATGGCTGCAGCCTCTATTTGCCTCACTGGGTGTTCTCCTGAGTACAAGATGACCTCCCTGGGAGTGTAGACACACCCAGCCCTCTCTAGCACCTTTTGCAGAAGCACAGGTCCACTGGGCAGGCGGGCTGCTTGCTATCCTCGATAAGCAGCTAACCTTAACTGTTGGGCAGGGCAGGGGTCCCCTCTTCCTGGTAGCCCTTAGCCGGGGCAACCCACCAAACAGAATCACCATCAAGCCGGGGTGAGGAAGCACCTGGCAAAATGTGTGAGTCAACAGGAAGAGAATGGGAACCAAACACAAAAGCTAAGAAAAGAGAGAAGGAAAAGAAAAGGGGGGTAAGTCACACTGTACTTACAACTTTCAGCCTGATAGTCTGGGACAAACTGCTCATCATTGTCAGGTACCTGAGCTGAAGAAAGAAAAAAAAGAAAAGAAAAGAAAAAATTGAGCCAAACACGGAAGCATAACGGAGAAATAAGGTCAGCGGGGGTGAGGGGAGGGCAGGGAAGCCCAGTTGTGGCCTTGGTGCCCACACCCACGGGAGGTATGAGCGGGTCTGGACCGAAGGAAGGGACCCAGAATCTTGGAAGCCAGGGCCCAGACTCAGAACTCCGAGGGACACACCCTCGCCCACCCGGTAGGGCTTTGGATCCCACCCGAGGGGCAATGTGTCTTCTCCAGTGTCTTTCGTGGTTAAAGCCAGCTGTCAGGAATATAGCCCGCCCCTAAAGGCTGCTGGACCAGACACTTAAAGACTGATTCAAATGGGGAATAAAAAGCCACATCTACCTATGGGACACCACCACCTTCATCCTTTCACTGAAGTCTTTTCTGCCTGGTGTGCCGAGCTGTAACAGAAATACTGACAGCAGCCTGTCTGGATTCGAATGCTGTCCATGCTGCCCTGCTGGGGGGGGGGGGGGCTGCTGAGGATCAGGGGTTTGTCAATAAAAGCAATAATGATGATAAAAGCTGGTGTTTTTGTCATCAACTATTGCAGACGCCGTGCTGAACCTTCACAAATACGATCTCTTGTGCTCTGTGCCCTGACTCTGCCCCAGCAGCCAGCAAATTCTAGGCCATTGCTCTTCTGCTCTGGAAATGCTTCCGCTCTGCCATAGAAAGCCATGAAGCCTCAATTCCTCAAAGACAAGAGACTGATTTCCCTCCGGCCTCCACCTCCCACCAGAGGCAAAGAAGCTTCACAAAACAAAATGCCCACAGAGGAGATGGTGAGTCCCTGCCCAGGCCTCTTTTCAGCCGACTACACTCCACCAAGGTCTGGTTTCAAGATTATGCAATGATGATCCCTCCCCACAGTGCAGCACAAGCCATCCTGTCCTTGCAGACACCTGAAGGAGTTAAAGGCACCCTTCCCCACCCCTGGGGCTGCCTTCCCAGAAGGACTCCCAAAAGAGGAGAGTTTACAGGATCACTGTCCTCCTCTGAGCATGGACTCAGCTTTCTCATTTGGGTTCTTTCTAAGCCTAAGAAGTGGGCCTCCGCACTTGGTTTAAGTGAGGTTTGGTTAAGTGGGCTCTTACTGCTCAGCTTGAAAATGGGCTTTTTTTCCTATGACCAGATCTTGGATATGATGAGACTTCACCAAAATTTCTTGATGTTTGGTAAATAATGGGAAAATAGACTTGAAATCAGGAAGAGCTGATTTCAAACTCAGTTGAAAAAATTACTAGCTGTGTGACCGGGCAAATCATCCAAGACAAGGGGTTTGGACTAGCTGGGGGAGACAGAGTATTTACTAAGTGTTTACCACATGCTAGGCATCAAACCTCTCCCCTTAAAAAGCTACCATTTTAATGAGGAAAGATAACAAATAATAGGCATCTGGAAAGTAGGATCAGGGGACAGCGAAGAGTGCCCAGAAAGGGGAAAAGCTGGCAAAGAGGTGGCCAAGTCCAGAAGAATGAGACTAGTTAGGACTAAAATAATCACAAAATGGGGGTCTGAGCTAGGGACTGGACAATCAGAGGGCAAGTCTGAGGGTATCATCATCTGCAAGCTGGGAAGGCTGAAGGAGAAGGATTGGAAGAGTCCAGAGAGTGAAGTATGAGCAGAGTGGCCTTGAAGGTCCCTTCCAACTCTGAATTTGCTGGTCTCCACCGTCTCTGTGCTCAGAGAAGAAAGAAATGGTAGCTGGGGATTCCTGCCACTTTCTGACACATATGTCTATTTAATGGCTCATCTTCCCTTCTACCACCTCAGATTCAGATCGTTCAAGACATCCCCTCCCCATAAAGTTAACCCAATGAGGACTTCTGTTTCAGCCACTATCCCTGTATCCCTGCCCAATTAAGCAGCTTGTCATGAGATTCTTGTCCTTGTCCTTCTTCTGTGCCAACAACAGCACATGGCCCAATTTGAGGATGTCTGCATCCAACAAAGCCAAGGACATCTCTTCCTGAATTAGCCTTGAAAGTAAGAGCTGTCATTCCGATTTATCATCATCTTCCCAGCTCCTCAAACTACTTCAGACTAGAAACCAAACAGATTCCCATCAACTTGAGACCAGCTAAACAAACCATGCTAGTAGAACGTAGCAGGCCATCCATTACTGTAGTAGAAGAAATGGTCAGTGTGACAAATACAGGGAAGCCTGAAGAAATCTCCATGATCTGATCCATAATGAATAAGTGGAACCAAGAACAATAGATACCATCATTAGAATAGTGTGAACAGGAAAAAAATACTGCCCCCCCAAAAAAAAGTCAAACCTGAATGCTGCAAGATTGTGAAGGAGCCTGACTGCAAGGAGTTCAGGAAGATCGCCCTGCTTTGCTAAGGCAGCAGGTCCGCAGGGCTTGTACATTGATTGAATGAATGTAGTTTCAGATTTTTTCAATGTATTGATCAATTATACTGATTTTGTTCTCTTCTTTTTCTGCCTTTAAAAATATTACTTGTGATATGGGTTGGCCCTCCAGGAGGGAGAGGAGAAAGGAGGAATATGGTAATGTTAAAAAAAATCAATAAACCTGATTTTTAAAATGTGTTGCTTCCCCCACCCCCCATTATCTAGATTTATGAAATATGAATGGGGCATTAAAAAAATCACACCCAAAACATAAGCTGCTTTATATATATAACAATGGAGCAACACCTCCTAAAGCAGAGGCAATGATGGCTTTATTTTTCTCCATCATCTCTTGAGTCTCAGAGTGCTTCTGATAAGGGGCAATGGGGCTGGGTCATGTGCAGCAGTTCCAACAACAGCCTTGCTTTCTAACCGATGGAATTTGCAGGAACCTGGTAAACACGAAACACCCCTCTGTACAAGAAGAGTTAGAAAGACCAGTGGGTCTTTGAGAAGTCTCATACGGGAGACTGCCTGCGGCGGGATGTACAAACTAAAAGAATCACCACCCTTTGGGTGACATCTGCAATGCTGCACACAAAGTATGGCAGTGTTGGTGCGGGGGTGTTCTGGGGGACTGGGCAGGCATGTACACGTGAGCCAGGGAAGAGGTGTGTGGAAGAATGACAGAAATTAGGGACGAAAAAAACCCGAGTCTAAGCCTCAAGTTCTATCCTCGCATTCAAGTCCTCAGATAATAGCTGCTTACGCACAGTTTGTAAAAGGAGTAAGGAGAATTGATGGTGGCGTACTGACTCTTTTTTTGAACATACCAAATAAATAAGCCTCACACTTATGCCTGAGCACATTACAGAAATCTAACAAAAAAACATATGACTCACATTTTCACAGGAGCTGATCCTAAGAAAGTGAATAGAGCAAGGGAACCAGCACTGTCCTTAAATAGACAAGGATTGTGTGTGTGTGTGTGTGTGTGTGTTTTATCTGTCTGTCTGTCTCCAGTTCTGAGTGAGATTAGAAGGAAGCAGTTAACCAAAAACATAACTTAGACCCAAGGAAGGAAAATGTGATATGTCTCAGGGCAAGAAAGCATGAACTTCCTGCCCATTCGTAGTGGGTCCCAGATTGGGCTCCTCTGCCAGCTCCAAAATGCAGCTTTCTTAGGCTTTGTCCAATGAGACCAATAAGACCTGGAAACTGACCCAAGCAGGGCAGCATGGGGGAATGGCCACCAGCCGGTGCTGTCTCCTGCTATCGGCCCATGGGGACGTGTTCACATCTATGCTGCCGAAGATGAAAATGTTTCCCCTCGTGTCTTAATTAAGGGGAGAAGAGGAAGAGAAGGCGAAAGGGGAAAGCTCGACCAGAAGACCAATAAAAGGCTTTCAAGGAGATGGAGCCTGCGGATTTTATTGGCGCAGCCTGGCAGTTCTATCAGTAAGTTCCACATTAAGAGACAAGTAGTCACCTGGCCTCAGAACCGTTTCTTTGAAATGGTCAGAATTTGCACTCTCAGCTATTTGCTTCAGCCATAATGATTATTACAGCCCAAACCAACAACCCTCCCTTTTCAGCATTATATGGGAGGGGGCATGTGGAACTATTAATTAGAATCTGCATATCACAGAAGCAGCAGCAAACCCCACTTTCTGTAGTAATGCTTCCTTAATTAATGTCCCCTTGCAAAAAGAAAAAATAAAACAAAACAAAACAAAAACCAACAGTTATGTGAAGCATAATCTATCTATTTCCAAATGGAATAGAAATTTGTGCTTAAGAAAAAGTTGGCATTTAAGTGTCTTACACAATCAGCTATTTATGAAAAAAGAAGAGCCTGCTTTTCTTTTTAAAATAGGAACCCATGAATTGTGCTGTTTTTTCCTTTTCTTTTTTATGGGGGGAGGGAAGGGGCCAAATCCCCAAACTCAGAGCCCACAGCCCTGCTCCACTAGTGAGCAGTAGCAAAGGGGTTAATGTTTAATTAAAACCAGCTCCAAGCACTGAAACAATGACCCGGAGCCAAACAAGGCAGAAGATGTATGAGTCATTCTTTCTGCTAGTGAATGAGACAGCGGATCTCCTAACCATTCCTCAAGACAAGCAGTCAGGGCTGGAGGCCGGTCTCCATTCACAAAAACCCAGCCAGGCCAGGCTGAGCCATGTGGGTCAGCCACAAGAATCTCCTGTCACACCCTGCCAGAGGGGTGCAGGCAGGAGACTTGAACTCTGAGCAGCATAAACACCCCAGGCCGACAGCTTTGTCTCCCCACAGAACCCAGGCAGGCCCAGGAGAGAGCACATCTGAGAGAAGGGAGCAGGAGGAAAACACAAAGCTTAACCCCTTCTGGCCAGAGCAAGGTTCATCGGGGAAGCTAGACTCCTGGAGGCCTGGGCGGCCAGGAGGGCTGTCTAAGCAATGGACCAGCTGCCTTCTGCGGGTTAGCTCCACACAGGAAGCCTTCTCCATACCCTGGAACGATGTGACTCTGAGCAAGGCTGCTTGTTCAGGATGTCAGGCTGCTGGAGAAACTTTTCTTGGTAAACTCCATCATGAAACCCCAAAACAATTACCCCCTCCCCAGGCCCACAGAGCAGGGCTTTGGCTAATCCTCAAATCGAGCTTTGGGGTACGGAACAAAATCGTCATGAGTCCACTAAACCTGGTTCAGGGCTACATCCCCTGGTAACATTTACAATGAAGGCACAAAAACACAAGCATTAATTAATGCTCTAGCATAAACATGGGGAGGGAGACAAAAGAGAAGCAGCTTCCCCCACTGGAGAAGCTTTAAGACTCCTTAAACACATCCCTTATTTCTATGCCCAGCCTTGGGTCTCAAAACAACCCCCACTCTCATCTTCAAGCTGACCTGCTGTGACTTGTAAAGGCAACGGGGCTTAAGTTCAAAGAAGGCCCAGAGGTTTCTTCCTTTCTTCTCTTCTTCCTGAAGCCCCCTCCCATTTTTAAAAACTCTCTTAGGTTTTACTGACCCTAGTAAATGCTTGCAAAACTTTACCTTACCTCACTATCAGAGAGCATCCAAAATCCAAACCAAACCAAACCAAACCAAATTACATAATTCGTGTCAACGGACCCCCATGAGGACAACCAAGGATGTCCAGCAGCCTTGCGCCTGGATAGATTTCAAAGACGTCCTCACATCCAATTTAATTCTCTCTCTATTTTTGTGGGAGTATCTCAATCCCAGGAAACAGCCTGCGGGGATGCTCCTGAGGCCCTGGAGTTGTAAGGCACCGCGTCTCCAGGCCAGCCTAACACAGTAATTTTCTGACTTTCATGATGCCCAAATGGAAAATGTCTCCAAATGAGTCCAAGAGTGTCTCTGAATTCTAGAAAATCTCCACTCAAAGTGAAACCTCTTTTGTTCAATGCTGAGGAACCACAGCCACTAAGGTATTTGGATGTTTGTTTGTTTTCTTAACTCTACAAAATGCTAGTTTTTTAAATTATAAGGCATTTCTTTCTTACTGTGTTATATGCATAAATAATACACACTCATCAAGCCGATTTTCGGTTTGATTGAAATCGCAATGGTGTCATTTTGAAACCTATAGAAATCAAACTGGACGCCATCTTTGGAGTTCTATGCATTACATGTCAAGAGTACACAGAATTTTGTTTTGTTTTGTTTTAATATCACCAAATCATTTCTGGATATAAGTTGAGGAACAAGCATAAAGTCACCCAAAGGAACAGCACCTGAATGTTCAAGGCCAAACTTACTTAGTGAAGGGGCAAGTAAAAAAAAAAAAAAAAAAAGTAAAATCAGCCCAAGGCGTGGCCCGTGGCCCTTGGCCCTCCTTCACAGAGGAGTTGTCCTTAACGGGACCAGAGGATTCAAAGAACAGTTATGGTGCCTGCTGGGCAAGGAAACTCCCTTGGGAAAGGATGCTACCAAAGGTCTCTACTTGTTTAGGAAAGTCTTTTCACCAGCTCCTTGGGGCCAAAAGGGCTCTTGTGAGTCACCCTGATAACTGTCAATGGGTTGTACTTGTTGGTGCTTTAAAGTAATTTCTTTTTCCTCTTCAGGGTGACCTCAGGTGATGAAATTAGGAAACAAATTTCTAGTGAATGCCTTACTCAGTTCAAACCCGTCGGTCATGTTTCCTCCAGTTTCTGCCCCCGGTACACTGCTCTAGATTCCCGTATATTCACCTGGCATCAGTGACAACTGATGGCCAAGGTCAAGAAGCCATGTTTTCCCCATCCTTTAGGTCTGTTCCAAAATCAAGGGATGTCACCAAGACAGACTGACATGACACTGAGTTAATATTTGAACCAATTATTTCAAGTCACTGAATAACTGCCATCTGCCAACAGCAATCTAATATAAAAATGCAAACAATCAATAAAAGCATTTTGCATGTGAAAATGCCAAAAGGAAACAGCAGTGGCATAAATAGAACGTTGGCACATGGGGAAGGGGTGTTAGAATCATTGTCACCTGCCTCGTGACAATGGAGAACCCAATGACCCGTCTTCTACTTCGACTGGACGAGACCTGTCACAAATCTCCTATCCGGAGATTTTTACCACAAGACTTTTCAGTGTTTCAGATCATGGAAGTAATGCCAGCCTAGAACTGCCCTAAAATGTTTCTGGTCTGCTTACTAAAAAGAAGAAGGAAATTTTCATAAAATCCACATGGATTTGAAATACTATCCCCACCTTTAAATAACGTATAGTTACTTGCTTTATTACCCCCACACACGCACTCATATATTAACTATACCATTAGTAAACCATTTCAATTACACAATGACCAATTAATAAGCGGACTGTTCACTTATAAAAATTCTTACAGGAAATAGCAAATAAAAGTTTACCAGGCTAAAGAAGGCAAAAGCCTTCAGAGGACTTTCTTCCAGTTAAGCTTTTTTGTCAGTCATTCTTTATGAAAAATTTGCTGTCAATATGTTTAATAAATAGATTTTCTAACCTGATAACTATCCTCATAGTGTTCTCAGCTTGAGGGAGACGCCTGATTAGTTGCCAAAGATCTTTTTATTTTGTTTTGTTTTTTAAAAGAAGGTCAAGATGGCTCGAGACTTTCTTGGTCACTTTCCTGGCTACAGAGCATCATGAAAAGAAAATGTAAACATGAAAAAGTCAGCCAATTTGGCAAGGTCCCGAAGGACATAAATGGCTAAATCCACCCTTGGATAAAAACAAGATTAATGTGAAGATCTGTTCTTGGCTAGAATGGTCCAGACAGTCAAGTAAGTGAAGCTAGCTTATGCCATCCTGAGACCATGGGATGGCAAATATGCCTGCAAACAGACAAACTTGCCTTCAACTGTTAGCATAAAGAAGCAATACAAAAGGTGAACAATAACCAGAAGGTGAAGATACAAATCCTCATTATTAAAGGATAATTAAACTCTTTCAAAGCAGCTCATCAACTTTGACAGCTTTAAGACATATTAGATGGAACAATACAGTTCACCTAAAACTAAGAGAATGTTCTTATTCTGAAAAATAATAATAATAAAGCAACATAAGTATTAGGGTCAAGGAGTTTCTGCCGGCATAGTTAACCTAAAGTACCAGGAAGGGAGGATTTCTTTACCAGAGGTCTCTCGGCATTCATAAAGGTGTTAGGATTCACAGCACAAAGATTCATGCTTTCAGAATGAAAATGCTTCTGCATAAAACCCCATTTTATTTCAAAAATAGCAACCATACCCTCAGCCTGGGCTTAGAGAGCTAGGTCTTTTTTTTTAATTCCTGGGTAAGAATTTATAGAACCAACTTTAAGAGCATAAGGAAAAACTTGGATGGATCCTTCAAATCACTCATTCATTTAGCCACAGGAAAAACTCAAAACTCTAAAAATGCACCAAAGCTGATTATATATCTATAAAAATATTTATAAGTCAATTATAGATGCCACATTTTTTAAATTCCAGGAACAGGGTTGCTATGCACACCCCAAAATCTGCCAGCAATTATTTTTACTTGGAATCAGTGAGCTTTAAACACTGTAAGAAGTAACAAAATGTTCCAACTCAATGAAGAAAATATTCAGTTACAATCCATACACCAATAAATTATCTCCTAGATTTGATAAGTATTCGGATACATTTTCAACTTTACAAAACCAGTAGCTAGACGTCAATAACATAATATCAGGGTAAAAGAGATAAAAGACAAATCACCTCTGGGTCTATGGGTGACTGGTGATGCATTATAAGAAATTCTATTTTCAGTGACCATCCAAATCACGCTTCTAAATCCCCATCTCCCTTCTTAGTGCCTAACCTTTATTAGTGTCTCAACAGAATCTCTTTGCTAAAAGATGGTGAAGAGAGCTTTAGGGGTACAAACATTTATAAAAATAACTAAAGCAAATATTCCAGCTTGGAGAATCGAAATGTCAACAAAACAAAGAAACTCACTTTACATGCTTCCAGAAACTTGACCAGGCAGAACTCTCAGGGGGGAAATGTCCTCTGTCTCAAAGCAGTTTAGAGTAAGAAAGCCTGAGCCCAACTCCCTTAGAAAATCCCATCCAGCCAAAGCCACAACTTGCAATAAGATGGGCTTGAGTTGAAAGAACACTGAAACTCTAACTTTTCCCCTCAAGACCTCAAACAAAATCCATTCCGACAGGACAACACAAACCATTTTTCTCTATTCCTTATGCTCATCAGACAAAATGCCACAGGATCTTTCCCCATTCCCAAAGAAAACAAACACCCTTCAACAGCAGGAACTTCTGCACTTTTACAAACACTATCTCATTGTCCCTAAGAAATACAGCCAGCATCAACCAGTGAAGCAAAGATCCCAATGGATCCCAATATTGCTTCACCAAATCAAAATTAAAGGGAAAATGCCTCTAAAAGTCTACCGGTCTTCCAAGACGAATTGCAAGAAAGGCACTAGCCAAGCCCCATCCCCATCCAACACTTGCTTGCCTGATGTACAGTAAGGAAGGAGAAGGTAGGTATGGAAAAGCCCGACTCAGCTCCCCAAAGCTTCCTCAGCAAGCCCTTCATAGCTGATGCTCTCGATACACACCCAAGGCTCTGTGTTGGGCACAAGGTGGGAAGAAGACACTCGCACTCAAATCTTGAAGCATCCCGTCCCGATGAACCCAGAGCCACTAATTTCTGCCATCAGAAAAAGTACTCCAAGAAGACAACGGGGAACTAAGCGTGCGCTGCCGCCGCTCGGCTTCAGAGGAAACAGCCAGCCCCGCTCTGGCTCGATGAGGTCTCCTGAGGTACAATCATATAAACCTGATCAATTGCAATTAAAATCTGAGTCGAGTCTCCGAATTGGAAGTCTTGGTGCATTAGTTCTTGCCCAAAGCAGATGTGACTAGGAGCTGGAAGCAGTTTCTCCTGGTAATTTGTGAGGACACAGGCTAGAGCAGCCCCAGAGTCCCCAAAGACAAACTCATCAGAAGCTCTAATGTATGCATGACACATGAGGTGGCTCTTTTAGAGCTCAATTAATTGGTCTGAACATTAAGACAGCAAGTTCAGGACTTATTTTTTTTCCTCTAGAGTTTCATTCCTCCCTCCCCCCCCAACCTTTTTACAAGCATTTCCCCCCTTACCTTCTGCAAGCCATGTTTCCTGTAATTGGCTCAGATCTTGAAAGAGTTCTGGAAAAAAAAAAAGGCAAAGACATAAAATAATATGGCAACTCGACCTTTAATCTTGTCCTTTGTGAAATGGACATGTAATCTGATTTTTTTCTCTAACGCACATGTATATCATATATGGAAATGCTATTAAAAGAAACCTCTTAGAAAGGGGTGTTGTTTCTCATTTTGATCGTGTCAATACCTAATATTTGCTTTGTGGGGTAGGGGGGCCATCTACTCAAGTCATTAACCTTGCATAAAAACCAGAATCCTGGACTGCACCCAGCTGGTACCCCAGACACAGACAGACCATCACCAGGGACTGCCTCCACCACCCATTCTTAATTTCTCCCTTGTAATATACACCTTTCAATCAATCTCTCTCTCACAGAGAGTGTGGAGGAAAAACCCGTGGTAGGGTGAAGGAGGAAAAGAACTTTATGTATCAACCCTGGTAAGTGCAGAGAGACTTGCCCTCCGACACAGTGAGAGGCCCATAGGAATGTCCTTCCTACAAAGGACCGGGACATTAGAGGCTAACTGTTTAACAACTGGCTCAGAGATACAGCATCACTCTCCGGCATACTGGTCACCATATCTACAAGTTTTGGTTCAGCTGTCAGGAGTCTGTCAAGGGACAATAATCAGAGGAAAACTTATTTGTTACCAATGTCTATTAAAATTAGGAGTAGAGAAACATAAACTTGGCTTTTCTCTGAGAATTAAAAAAAAATCCAAAGTAGACTATTCTGAATGGCTACGTGGGTTGATTCAGGAGGGTATTTAGAGAAACTTTGGAACTCAAAATCTTAACTTCAATCCACCAAGAATAGCAAACTTTTCCTAAGTAGCTGTGGCAAGCAAGCCAGTAGGAGAGATTTCCTTTGAGGTGATTCACCTGGCTGAAAAGTTTGCCTTTCAGTTCATATTTTTAAAATTACAGGAGAGACACTAAAAGGTTAAAATTTAGCCTCTGCCCCCTGGGGGCCCAAGGAAGCTTTGGTGACTTAAATTAGCAGCCACTAAAGACCTAAATAGGGTTTGCTAGGAATTCAAATCTCTGAAACCAATCTAATGGCCTAAGAACTTGGTAAGCTTTCAATGGTTTTATGCATTTTTTAAACTGCATCAAGGTATATAGAGAAATAGGGTGGTGCAAGACTCTATTACATTGTTCCACCTTAACCAGGCATTAAATAATTTCTCTTGAGAAAAATTATTAAAGCCTGTCAATATCTGAATGACCTCTCATTGGCTTTGACAACTGAGTTGGACTTCTTTGAGTTTTTTCTTCCTCCTTTCACAGTTTTATTGATACACCATATGGGCTGTAATACTGAAGCACAGCCATGGCTAGAAAGAAGGATGGATGAGTCAGGGAGGAATGGCACATTTAACTCTCCATTTCGCTCTCTGATTAATCTCTGACACAATCAGGAAAAAGTACTGGAGTGTAGATCGGCATAATATGCAACCAAGTAACAATGTCCTACTACTCTGGCCAAACATAGTATCTCTCTGTCTCTGTCTCTGTGTTTATGTGTATCTCTGTGTCTTTGTCTGTCTCTCTGATACAAATGGTTGTGGGGAGGGGTAGGGTTTTTTTGTTTGTTTCTTTAAAGGAAACAAAAAGACAGTTCTGTTTTTTGGGGGGGAGGGGATCAGAATAAGACAAAACCTCACCTTCTGAGTCATGAGCCAGGTCTCTGTTAATGAATTTTCTTTTCCTGACACTTGCTGGTTTCTCATTACAGCTTCTCCCACGCTGATTCTACAAATGGGAAAGATTAAATACTTTAATTGTTTTTTTGGAACCTCTGATTGTCACATGCAAAAGTCACTTGCAAACCCGAGGGGGAAAAACGAGTCTAGGGGGCCCTCTCCCACTCTCCTGCCAAGGGACACCCTTTGGAATCGTCCTTTCCTGGATCCAGCTGGCAGCCAAAGCTGGTGATGGGCTTTCTTTGGGCAGCCGAGCCAGCAAAGACTGAGGCTGCTGCTGCTGCTGCTGCGGCTCTGGCTGCTGCTGCGGCCTGAGGCCGGTGCCGTCCCACAGCCTTTTATCCTGACGCATCTTGATGGAGAGAGATACATATGGAAGGCTCCCCCAGCATCCAGCCAAGGGGAAGACATGCATTTAGCAGTCAGACGGGCTGGGCTGAACTATATCCATTTTCCCTCTATTTTAAAGGACGGTGAATGCAATAGAAGTAATTTCATCTCCACCAGCCTTCGTCCCCCCGTGACCCCCCCCC